>JAKVQZ010000076.1:0-60939 GCA_030463055.1 Lizanozyma gosingica | reverse complement strand
TCTATATATTCGTCCTCAGAGTATAAAAGGGACCACTTACGCCCTCTGATAGTAGGTGGATGCCTTTATCCTCAGAGATATTAAGGTATATCAGCACCCTAAGTTTACTAATACATTTCGCATAACGCTATCGTCAATTTAAGGATATTCCGAACCTGACAAGATAATCTTTCTGAAATAATTCCCCATTAATTTGGATCTAAGCTCTGTATTTATACCTCAAAATTTATCTCCTTCGTGTTATATTAGTTTGGCACCGCCTTTCTTCATTATCCTTGGCATAGGTTATTTGTTTAACACATCACCCTTAATCTTCTCCTCATCTTCTCCTTGATCTGACTTGTTACTTTACTATATCTGACCAGTCAATTACCTGCACACAAATATCTTTGTGTACTAAAATCAACAAGTTTTGAGACCTAAAACTGTATGACTATCAATAGTTCCAATCAAGTGAAATGTGATCGTCCATGCGACAACGCAGAAGTGTTTCTGACATTGCTTTAAGCAAATATGACGTACGCAGTACATTAGTTGATTAAATGCTTGTTGAAGTTAAACACTAATCTCTCATAACAAGATGGAATGGCTACTCGACGTCTAAATATGAGAATTCCATGAGGTTGGTTAGGGCATCAATTATTTTGCGAAGATGTGGAAAAAGGAAATAGCAAGATCTATTCCTTACGTGATATTACAAATCGCTCGTGAACTAGTTATACCCAAGATGCAGAAAACCTCAGATATGACACCATTATCTTCTTAGCCGAAGGCAAATGCTCTTGTGTGCACGGCTTCTTCCTTGTTCAGATTATGTGGAATGAATATCGGTAAAATACACGAGTAGTTTAGATCTAGAATATTTAGCTTTATGTGTTTGTTTTTGATTGCAAAAAGTTAGAGTACTTGCGCAAATATTTTACCGTATTTAAGACCAAATTCGGATAGGTACCTGCTCTCATGCATCTTGAAAGGCTCAATTTTCTTTTGCTAACTTGGATCTTGTGGCCTACTCGTCAGCTAGATGTACGCAAGTTTCGAATACACTTATTGTGGGAAATTTCTTAGTAAATTATGGCTACTTCTGTGTACCTTGTGATCTCTGAAGAAAAAACATCCATCTAGAAATAGACGACGCAAATGGTCCCTTCTATACCCTGGGGACGAACGCATAGACATTGTAGAATAGAGACGAGAGAGCCTGCATAGTAAGAGACTGAAAAATAGAGAGTATATTACCTAATAGGCAATAGGCTTCTAACAGACATAACAATGTATCGTTAGCTACGACTATCTCAAAGCTGAAAATTTTGCTTTGTTTCTCATTAGTACATTGGTGTTGCATTTTATGGAACAAGTTTCTCAAAATTATTGGTATCGCGGTGAAGTGTTCGATCTTAACTTCCTTAATGAATAAACCTTTTCCTGAGTGTTTCCGGTGGTTTACGATTAGCCAGAATGAAAGACTACACGGGAATTTACCTCCTTTGCAGTTTCCTATTCATGCCCGACTTATGGCCGAAGTATCGGAGCTAGCAGATTCAAAGACACAAGCTCCTTCACTTATTTAGCTAAATCCATGATACCTTTAAAGCACTTCTATTACGTTGCAAATAATGAGTGCGATAATTCTAAGCTGAGAAAAGTAGCCTGCTAAGCATGACTGAGAGATGGTATCATCTAACAGCTGATAGCTAACGGGAAATTTGCCCTACGAACTTTAAATAGTGAACTCATACAATGTGCTTTAGAAAAGGTTCTTGTGATAAGTACAAGGTATATATGTGAATCTGTCAGCATATACAGAGATCTTATTGAGTGCCCTGGCTATTGAAATATCTTAAGATGCATAGCTTGCATCCAGGATTAATCGCAAGATAACAATACCAGCACTCAACGCAAGTCATTCCTCGTCTAGTTCCTCGCCTATGTTAGAAGTGCTGCTGAATACAGGTTTAACAATGACAGAGGGAAAGGTTGCAGCAATTTTCTGTTTATTGTAGTACACAAAGATACATGTGTGCAGGTTATAGACAGGCCAGATTTGGTAAGTTACTGGTCAGATATAGTAGCGACTGTTCAATAAGTGACTGGTCAGATAAAAGAGAAAGATCAGGGGTGATGTGTGAAACAAATAACCCATGCCAAGGATAATAAGGAGTTAGGGGTTGCGAATGATCTGGATAGAGAAGATGAGAAGAAGAAGATAAATAGGCTTCGATATCCGGGTGTTGGAATTGTTGGGAATTATACTACAGTCCTACTGAGAAGACCGAGCCACACATATAGTTGTGTTTGTGACCTATTCCAATTGTTATAACTGCGACTGATTGTTCATTAAACTTAACTTATATCTACTTACTTACCCTACCCGATCTAGCACTACAACGTGGTATCCTTAGAACTATCCGACTCATACCTGAATATAACTATCATCACGTTAGTCGGCCATCAACAAGTAACGATTCCCAAGATGATTGGATTCCCCCTCTTATATCTTAGTGCTTGGTTTGCTGCAATAGTGACCGCATACCCAACTGTCGGTACTTACATGAACTTCTACAATGGATGCCCTGAAAGAAACTGGATACCCACAAACAGACCCCCCGCCACATACTCCATGAAATCCATCCAGTATGTGGGTAACGGTAACTACAAGATCACCTTTCACTTCCAGGCCCACTCGGGTCTTTCCAAGGGCTCGTTGAGTGGGTTGAAGATCATGAGTGGTCAGCAAAACATTCTTTTCGACCCTAACCAGAATAAGGACTTGATTTCTGACCCCAACGATTGGACAAGCTACAATATCCTTCAGTCTTACCACGTGGGTGGTAACATCTACTGCCTCAACCAAGTATCCATCCAGTATGACTGGTGTTCAGTGGGTGTAACCGACTGGAGTGAATGCAGCAAGAGAAATTACGACGTCTCCTACGATTACAAGTTCGAATGTCAAGAACAATCCGATGGCCCTTCCTACTGTTGGGATATCACAAATGGCTCAGATAATCCTCAGAGTGAAAGTAATTCGAGCAAAGGGAATCCCAGTACCGTTACCCGTTCTGATGGTACTGAAACTGATAGAATCGAAGTTCCAACTGGCGTAACTACTAGTACCTCAACTTCGTCGGAATCGTATACTTCGACTACTACTGTTACCGGTTCTGATGGCACTGAGACTGTTGTTATCGAAGTTCCAACACCTTTGACAACAACAACGTCCCCATGGTCTGAAGCGTACACTTCGTCCGCCTCAGTCACTGGCTCTGATGGTACTGAAAGTGTCGATATCGACTTTTCAAGTTCTTCTTTACAAACAGACGAATCATTGTTGTATTTCTCGAAGAAGACAATTTCTAGTGTGCAACTTTACCCTAATTCTTCTCTTCTGAGTACGTGGAGCCAGTCAGGCTTGATATCAGGCGTTTTGTTTAGTGAATTATCGACTGCAACTGGAATCAATAGAGACACCTCGAGTCTTTTGCTAGTTCACGTATCATCATCTACGGTGATTTTACCAAGTGGTCGAGATGTAGAAATCCCTGTGTCCACAGAAATTGTTACATCTACGAAAAACCCCGCAACTCCGGAGAATGCTACAACTACTGAAATAGACGCATCTACTGAAACAGACGCATCTACTGAAACGGTCACATCTACTGAAAGAACAACATCTGCTGAAACAGTCATATGCACCGAAACAGTCAAATGTGCCAAAACCTCTATGACTACCGTAATCACCACAGTTACTGATACAACTGTATCAGGTAACCCAGATTCCAAATCTCAATTTACTGGCACCACTTCAGGTGATCTAAGCGATCCAAGCTTTGAAACTTTTGTGCCTCTTTCTACAAGGACGCCAGGTAATACAGGTGGTGAAACTACCACTTCACTTTCTACAATAGCACCAAATAGTCCTGATGAAATGACTACCTCATCACCTGAAATAGGTTCTACTTCTCCCAGCTTGCCTGAAGTGGTTAAATCCAACAGCATTATCCCATCGAGCAAAGTTACTAGTGAAGCTCCTTCAAGGGGAATACCCACAGGGATGGCTTCATCAAGTGCTACTCCTTCAATATTGATTTCCTTTTACAATTTTAATACGAATGGAGTAGCAGAATCTCCAGGAGTTTCAACTTATGAAGGGAGAGCATCCACAATATGTTGGAGCTGGGTTTCCTTTTTTACATTTGTTTGCTACATCATTTGATAATTTTCGGTTGTTACATATTCTCATCTTGTGAGTGAATTTTTCGACAGTACTTCTGCTTGAAGGTTAAGAAGGAAATGCGCCTTTTATTTTTTCTTGAAATTTTGCTTTTTCTCCAGTTTTTCGATACAGCAATTTATGCTAT
The DNA here is from genome assembly GCA_030463055.1 of Lizanozyma gosingica. Lineage (NCBI taxonomy): Eukaryota > Fungi > Ascomycota > Pichiomycetes > Serinales > Debaryomycetaceae > Lizanozyma > Lizanozyma gosingica. Next base: position 56,578 of record JAKVQZ010000076.1, on the reverse strand, counting down.
GAATACCCTATGTTTTGGGAAATTTCAGGCTATCGTAGATCAGAACTCTAGTACTAAGTAAATTTCTACTTATTAGACATTGTCCATGCAGACACCTGTACACACTTCCGTACGTCAGTGACGCTCTCCGTATGTTCGTTCTTTGAAGTATTAAAGAAACGTGCACTCAAGGCTAAAGCAAAGTCACAGTACGTATTCATTTCCAGTTTGGGAATATTCTAACTCTGAGCGTAAGAATGTCCAGCTTTTCATACTGGAAAGATCTTTTTGCAAATCTATCAGGAAGCTTGACGACTTAGAGGAGTACGCAAAGTGGCTATATAAGAAATGGTTCAGTATGTCTATCTAAGAATTGCACACGTTGCAGGGATAAAAGAAGACGTAAGCGTGGTTTATCAATGTATTTCCGAAAGGAATGTAAAATTGTAGAGATCGCCCTTATAAAGACAGCAGTAGTAATAATCGTGGTACCATGAAGAGGCAAGATAAACAATTTTTGGGCCTTGGAAATTGTTTTCTGACAATCGTAGGAATGATTAATAGGGTACTGCGGCTCATTCATATTCCTATTCATGATCTGTATTCAGTATCCAATGTGGCACTAGATTAAGAGAAGAGAATGAAAACTACTAAATTAGGGTTAAAAATCTGCTTCCGATAACCAACAAACTTTAATCTTTGATTGGGAATATCCCGATTAGGCTGCATAATCCAACAAAAATAGGTCAAAGTGAAACGAGCCCAGGTGTAAGTTAAATCCAACAAATTGGGTTACTAGTAAAATAACAGAAGGTATCTCAGGTGAGTCAGGCAGGCTAATCTTGGGGAAAATATCGTAGCGCCATTGCCGAATAAATTTTAAGTTAAGCTGCGTGGCTAAATGCCCCTGAAGAAATGTACGACAATCAGACATACAAGTATGGCATACTTTTGTTAGCATCTCATGGAATCCGCCCGTATAGAGCAAGATTAAGACTAATTGTTGATTTAAATTTCCATTACTACCTTCAAGAACGATACATTCGGAATGTCATTAAGATATTTCTTCGTATGACGTAATATCCGTAATCCCTACTTATTGTGGATCATACTTTCTCACATACTGCAATTACTTTTCTTGCTCCCAAAAGCAACAAGAATCGGCACTCCGAATGCAACAAAATGCTTAAGAAAATCCCCCAGAATTGAAAACTTACTACCTTAGCGTTTTATTGTCGATCTTATATCTTAGTTAGTTTGATCTCAACAATATTAAACACAGTTGTCATGATTTTCACTAACATATCCATTTTCAAAGCAAGTTTTCTCTGGAATATATTCAAATTCGGAATCGAAGTTGACTATTCCAAATTTTCCCAGGTAAGGAATTGGGTTTAAGAGCATTAATTGGCTTACTACTCAATATATAAAAGCTAACCCAAGTGAAATTACTTGTTCCACTGCTAATTGGGGATATCCTACTGGTTTTTCTCTTTTCTGTCTTCTAGTTAGATCAATATATTCAGCAAAGTAGTGCGGTTGAACCATTGTACCTTTGACAAGCAATTATAAAAAAATTAGGTAAAAGTAATCTCTAGAAACAAGGCTGAAATAAACGAAAGATGCACTAACACGAACTAGGTAGATTCTTAAGCCTAAACTTTCTACATGTTCCATCTTTGAACTATGAAAATGATTTTCCTTGCCATTAGGATTTTTGTCATGAACATCAGCATTCGATACCAAATTCTAAATTTCTATGGTACTATCTTATCTCAAAGTATTTCGAGATTGTCTGTAATTTCAGTTACTTATTCGAATACAATAGCTCTAGATGTTATATATAGAGCCTTTCTGGTAGTTATTTATCTAATTGTAATTAACCTCTTGAGGTTTAATTATGTACTTATCCAGGATGTCGCGGCTAATTATCCTCGAATTTAACTCAAAGGCTGGGAACATTCAACAATACATAGCAAAGCCACGTGACAGCTTACACCCTACCAAGTAATTGTTGAATCCACAATCATTCATGGTGCAAACTTATGATTTAGAATTTGGTAGAGATAACCTGATCCCCTACCTTATTATGATAACAAACACCAGATGATCTTTGAGATGTTGAGGCTGGTCATTTCTAAAACTATTGGATTTAAAGAGAAAACTTATACATTCCTTTGCAAAGTGGGGCCTACAAGTTCTTAAACGCATCTTTATCACTTTCAAACAACCTCGTCAATAGAAAATCCGATATATTTCATTAAAGACAGTATTTCTTAACTTTGTAAATTCTCCATCACCTAAAGAAATATTAAATACTCAAGAATGGAACGTTTTATAAATTCCTCGGAATCCAGGAATATTGAAAGCCTGATTTCCATATAAATTATACATCCTAAACTTAAGAATTACATTCTCCAGCCCATTAGATCTTCTTTTTATAAAACCACGGGATTCATTCTAATGGAGTTTGGAAGTAGGGTTGAAAAGGGCCAATATCGGGCTATTAATCTACCAAATCCTCCTTTACATTTCGGAGAGCTTTCTTTCATACACTTTCATTTTTATAGGTATTCAAAGGCCCATATTTTTTTCAGAACAGCTGATTTAGGCTGTTGAAAGTGAGATTATTGAAAGCAGAACAATTAAGAAGTAGTGAGGTTTAACAAAGAGGACGTATCAAAAGAAAATATTAGATAAATTCAGAACTAGAGAGAACATAAATGAGATCAGCCTGCCCGCCAAAACTAACCCAAACCCAGTTCAACAAGTTCCAAATACGCATTGGTTGTCCGTTTTCTCCACGATTTACCCCAATAAATGGTGGGGATTGCACAACCAATTGTCACAAAATCTATAACTGCCAACGCAATATAGGTGTTCGTAGTTCCACTGGCATCCAACCAGTAAGAACAGCAGAATGTAAAAATGCTACCTAAGGAATTGTTGATGATAGAAACACCCACCATCCCCAAAATGACAATCTTTGGGTAACAGTCCATTAAATAAGACATAGAAATGTCACCAATAGTGCCCCATCCATAACCAATGAAACCCAATCCAATGTAAATAACAGGTTTGGGCCAGTGATTGTCTGCACCAACACCAAACATGATCAACCCTAAAGGGGAAATAATCATAGTGATCAAACTTAACCACAATCTGTATTCTGGTTCGTATGCCCCGTTTTTCTTCTTAGCCATCCACAAAACCTGGTAATCAGAAAGAACACCAGCTACTAGACAACCGATAACAGCACCGACTAAGGTGGCCACGTTCATAATTCCAACAGCACTTCCAGAATAGTTCCATGGTTCTTCAGGGAAAAAATCTTCTTCTGTTGTTAAATAGAAGGACAAATATGCATCCTGTAATCCCCATAACATTCCTGATAACCAAACGGCAGGGAATGTAAATATCTTAAAGTACAAAAAGAAACGTCTGACATACTGTTTGATACCCCAGCCTTTCAAGTAACTTGCTGGTGTAATTAGAGCAATATTAGACCAGTAAGATTTTGGTTTTTCATCACTTATAAGGACAACCTGATCGTCAGTGGCTTCCAAAGTCGAATCACATCCTTCATAGGGTAATACGTTGATTTGGGAAGTCTTATCTTTCAAGGCATCCCATTCTTCAGTTGCCTCATGCTCTTTCTTGTGGCCGACAATTGTATTATCTCTAGCATACGCCGCCTCTCTATCAAAAACTGTTTCTTCGCAAGAGAATATAAATACGATCAAAGTGATACCAGAGATAATTGCACCCCACCAGCCAACCCATCTAAATGTTTGATTATCTGAGATATATTGGGCAATTAAGGGCCCCAAAAAAGTACCAATAGAAGTGGCCATAATATAAGCTGTCAAAACAGTACCTAGGTTGTGTTGGAAGAAGATGTCAGATAAGGATTGTTGCACTTGGGCTTCGGCACATGCTTCACTTAACCCCACAAAAGCTTGAGACCAGATAGTATCAGAAGTTCTCTTGGACATTGCAAACCACACCGATCCCAATGTTCCTGATAAAAGACAAATAATGTAACTGATTCTTCTACCATACAAAGAAGAAGCAGGTGCCAAGACAATGCATGACCAGCCGATAAATAGGAACAAAATCCCTGCACCTGTATTCATGGCATCATAACTTATACCATAGAACTCGTTTAATGAATCCTGGGAGGCACCTGCATCATTGGAGATGGCTGCAGTTAAACCAGTAACGAAACACATGAGAAAGAAATGCCAATATTTCCTTGGTCTTGACCAATTTAGTGGGTCATTTGGTGATTTCGAAGGTTGGGGCATCAAAATGATTCCCTTTTCATTTCGTTGGACTTCACCCACGAATCCAGTATCGCTAACATCTTCTTCTCTTAAGATGTTAATAGTACCTGGTATGAAAATAGTTTGTTTTGGTTCAAGTTCTGCACTCATGGTGACTTTATTTCTTTCTTTTCTCGCCTTAGCAATATCCTGGTTTTCAACATTCAAATTTGTTGCCTATTGTCTCGCTCACTTATGATTATCTGTTGCAGTAACAACTGTTGAAATGCTCTACAGGAATCCATGGGAGTGGTTTATCGAGGCACTATATACCCCCCCGAGATCATTACTGATTTTGAGAATCACAAACGGGACATGCAGCGCTCTCGCAGAATCCCACCACATCTCCGTCCCCTGTTATCTAAAGTCTACTTTTATCAACGTTATCTTTTCAAGGATTTTCACCTCTTCGGGTATTTAATTTGAAATGACGTAACGTCGCTTCGCATTGTAAATTCGTATCTCGCTAAACGCACCTTATGTCTTCCATCTCAATTTTGCACAACAAGGCGCTTAATCAATAATTATCACTAAGCTTACCCCATTTGCTGTAAACCTATCGGTCCCAGACCACTACCATCATATTAGAGGACTAACTATCCAAACCAAATATGTAAAAGGGTCTCGGGATAAGCCTATGTTTAGCAGGTATACACAGGAAGGAATGGGCGGCGCCCACCTTATCAAACTATTTCCTGTCCCCGGTTACCGAATACCACGTCCATTTAGGGTAATGCGTGATACCTGATTTCAGGTACCGCCCACCAATGTATTATTTTGGAGAAGAGATAGAGACGGGAAATTCGACTAGGGTTGATTCCGTTTTAATCAAAAATGCCGGCTACTGTCCAAAGTTGACAGGTTTCAAATGGGGTTCCTGGCATATTTTGGCACCAAAATACGACATTGGCCGAAATTCAACGATTAAGAATTTATCGGATGAGTGAACCGTACTTGTTTCTGACATAAACTAAGATAATACAAGGAAATGACCGTTCTAGGAATATATGGAGCCATCCACCTGCGATATACTGTAGTTCATTACTCCCTTGATGCCAATTACGTTTCATATCACGAATGGACAATTGTTATGGTTGTTTGTCCAAAAGGATTGGCGTGTAGATTCGCTGAGAAATAGTTATCCGTTTTGGGAGTGAATGTCGCGGCTAATGAAAACCACTAAAAGTCCATTCTTCGGCAACTGCGGCCCATTAAAAAGGTGGGGCTCTAAAATACAAGGTTTCTAAGAGCTCATTTGTTTGGTGATTGTAAATGTGCTACATCATTTAAGAGTTCCCCTCCATAGGACCAAAAAAGGGATGTTATTTCTGAGGAGGACACTAGAATAGGAATAAATGGACCGTAATTCGGTCCTTTAATCTTGGAAAAGGGCGCCTTTCTTGCCTTTACATTTTATTCGGCTACTTTGAATTTGAATCTCTTATTTCGTGAGTAATAATGGTAATCGTTAATTTTTCTCCTTGCTGGACAAACTGTTTTTATATTTTCACTATTAATTTTAAACCAGTCCCATGCTTAACCTCGTCTTCTTTTTCTTGAGGTTGCATCATTGTCGTTAGTACTGATTTCCTTGACAACGGTCTCTATTTTCACGTCAGCCATTGATGCCGATGTACCGTTGGAATCAACGTTAATTCCGTTATTCAAGTCATTCAAGTCAGACGCAAACAAAACAGATTGTGCCCACCCAGCATAGTCACCAAAGATGTCCTTGTAATACGACCGGATTGCTGTGTACATTTGTTTGTTAATCGACTTCATATCTCTTTTCCCCTTGAACTTGAAATCACGAACTGCAATCTGATACACATGAGTGTCGATAGGAACTACGTCGTGTTTATCCAAAGCCATAAGACAAATACAATCAGCGACCTTTGGACCGACTCCAGTGAGTTGGAGAAGAAACTCATGTGCGGTTTCATAATCCAATTCTCTCATTTTCCAGAGTTGTTCCAAAGATACACCAGAAACTGCATTATCTTCAAATAAGCATGCTGTTTTGTAAATGAACTTGGCTCGGTAGCCGAATCCTAGCTCACGCAATTGTGCTTCAACTTTAGGAGAAGCTGCTAACGCCGCTGGAGAGGGAAAAGTATAGTAGTCGATTCCTTCATGTTCGTTAATATAATCACCAAATTCAGTGCATAAACTCTCACACATCTTAGATATTCGCTTAACATTGTTGTTCGAGGAACAGATGAAGGACACCACAGTTTCCCACGGATCCTGCCTAAGAATGCGGATCCCTGGGAAATGGGTGAAAGGACACTCTCTGCTTTTGTTCATAAATGGGGAATTTGCCAGCTTCCAATCCTCGTAAAGGCTTTCCAACTTGATACTCAAATTGAAGTAATCTTGAATGAACTGTTCAACCTCTGATTCCTCGGAGAGATCCTGTTTCTTTCCACTGCTATTTTTCCTCAGCACCCATGAATAAGACATACTTGTATCGTCCTGCTTAAGTAGCACAATTTGTTTTTTAGTAGTAAAGGACCACACGTTGTCAACGTTCTTCCATCGAAACGTCTGGCCGCATCTGAGCACTCTGGCGAGAGACACTTCGCCAATCGACACGGTGAGTGTTTTCCAGAGCAAGTCACAAGTCATAGGTCTAGTCTATATTGTATGGAAAGTATGGAAAATATGGAGTATAGGGAATTCAAATTACTTAAAAACCGCACTTCAAAGGCTGTATCACAACTTATACCAGTGTAGGACAATCTAGCTATTCGTGGGTACCCAAACAATATATATTAGCTAATTAGCTATGGGATGTACCACTATGGACAATGAAAGGCGAATCTATGGGTATTTATTCGGAATGCTAGACTTGGGAAATAAGTTGTAAGTATTCTAACTACCAACAGATCCACTATGAATGAACACTATCAAAACTCTATCAATAGATACTATCAATAGTAACTATGAAAAAAACACTATCAATAGATATTATGAATAAATACTATGAATAAATACCATGAATAAATACTATCAATATCCTCTGGTAGTCACTTATATTTGACATCATCATTATTTTCGTTATCGCGATTTGATCTCATCGCACTCTTTTTTTGTGGGGACGCGTTTATACCACTTAAGAACCCCGATAAGAGCCATAGCTGTATTTCCAGCACTCATGAGCTGATGGCGTTGGTTACGTGTCCCGTATGCTCTAAGACCATAGAGGAAGGTCTATTGTTGGCCCATGTCAACAACTGTTTGGACCAGCAGGAACAGCGAAGCTCTCAGACGGTGTCTCCTACGCAAATATCACAGTCTGTGGCAAGCGGTGATGAAACCAAGAAACGAAAGCACAATTCGTTTGCGGCTTTGGGACTCCGAATGGACTCGTTCAAAAAGGCTAAAAGAGGCAGTGGCGAAAGAAAGAAAGAAGGACCCACTTTGACCAGCATCTTAATAGCTGAGAGGAAGGTATTGGCCACCCAGAATGAAGACAAACCCAAACTAGAAATCAAGGAGCCAGCGGAATTAGAAGAAAAAGATGATTTTGAAGATGATAAAATACATCCAGAATCACAAGGTACAACTTCGCAAATTGAAACTACAGAAGGTGATGATACCACGAGTGGAGTATCAAAATCAAATGGGATTCTGAAACTGGATATGGAGAAACTTCATCAGATCCAACAGCTGGCTCCCATTATCAACAAGTCCAAGTATCTTGAATTGAGCGAGGAGCGTGAGAGAATGCGACGAGAGGCACAGACTCCCTTGGCTCAGCGTGTGAGACCTACAAGTTTGAAAGATTTCTTTGGCCAGGAGCATTTGTTAGGGTCTAGTGGATTGCTTCGAAATATCATAGAATCGGATTTAATTCCTTCCTTTATTCTATGGGGCCCTCCAGGTGTCGGGAAAACGACCTTAGCCCGCATAATTGCTGCTGAGTCCAATTGCAAATTTATAGAACTCTCTGGCTCAGATGCCACCACCAAAAGAATACGTGAAGAGTTCGACAATGCTTCTAAGGAGAAGAAATTGAGTGGCAGGAAAACAATCTTATTTCTTGACGAAATACATCGGTTTAACAAGGCTACTCAGGATATTCTACTTCCGGTAATCGAGAATGGAACAGTCACCATCGTGGGAGCAACCACAGAAAACCCATCATTTTCGTTGAATAACGCCTTACTTTCCAGAGTTCATGTATTTACTATGGAGCATTTACCAATGGAGGCCATTGCCAGAATCATATTCAGGGCCCTCTTCTTTTTGAATAAATCAAGAAAGGCATGCTATAACTTGCTCCCGATATTGTTAACAAGGGACGCCGCCGAATTTGTTGCTGGACTTTCAGGAGGTGACACGAGGATTGCCTTAAACACGATCGAATCTTTGCATGCATTTTTATCAGGTAATAAGTTCAGCATCACTTCTTCAACTGACGAGAAAGTCAAAAAGTCCGGGTACATTCAAGTTACACCAGACCATATAAAACAACTATTCCAATCGGGGAATTATAGGAAAATGTATGACAGAAACGGTGACTCACATTATGATACTATTAGTGCATTTCATAAGTCAGTTAGGGGGTCGGATGCTGACGCAGCCATTTTCTATTTGACAAAAATGCTTTCCAGTGGTGAAGATCCTAATTTTATTCTTCGAAGAATGATGGTCATTGCAAGTGAAGATATTGGTCTACGCGATAGCACTTGTCTTCCATTTGTTATTGCTGCTAAGGAAGCATTTGATTTTATCGGATTACCAGAGGGTGAGATCATCTTGGCTCATTGCGCTATAAAGCTTGCTAGAGCTCCAAAGTCTACAAAGTCGTATAGAGCATTACGTTCAGTGCAGGCACTTTTGAGCGAGAAACCTGAACTTTCAAATATCCCAATACCATTACATTTGAGAAATGCACCCACCAAGCTTATGAAGGAAATGGGATACTCTGATGGGTATAAATATAATCCAGGATATACTCATGGGATCGTCAAACAGAGCTACTTACCTCAGGAAATATCAGGTACAAAATTTGTTGAGGACCAACACCTTGGCCTAGTAGATGATCCTGATGTGGAAAAGGACAAAATTAAGGCAGTCGAAGAATACAATGCTAAATACGAAGAGTTCAAGAAACTGAAAAGAGCCGAATTAAAGCAAGAATACGAAAAACGTCTTGCTGAGGATAAACGAAATACAGAAAATATGCTATGGAACAAAGAGCAACAGGAGAAATATTTCAAATGGAAATTGCTCAAAGAAATTGGTGAATTAGATCGGTTTAACGAATTGGCCCAATGCAATAAGTCAAATATTGAAACCTATGGTAATAAAGGCCCATCCTTAAATCGTCAAGGTTCAGTTTACATCAATGAGGATCTTGTGAATACCTCTACTTCATTTATTCAGCTAGATACAAATCCTCAGAATTGTGGTCAAGAAGCTAGCCATGTTTCAGAAGTACCAGATGAAGATTCGGATTCTAACGAAGGCTATGAAAGTAATGACGATTCATTTGTTCACTATGAACCAGAGTATCCATCCTTATAAGGTAGTATTGGTTTTGTGAGATATTACGTCATTTCAGGATAATCCATATTTAACATTTTTCTTTTCATTAAAGCTTAAAAGCATATGAAGAAAGATACTTATTTCGTTAACTCAATCACTATGTGTGGTCGATATGCCTTTGGCACAGTATGTTGACTGACTTCCAATCCATTGGTCATTAGAACTTTTGAGTACTAACAGATAGTGGAGGACGTTGCTGAATTGCCAGATATTCTTAACCAATCGGTGATAAGGACAAGTGGGAGTAATGATGGACACAGTCATGTTTCTAAGGAAAATGATAGTACTTTTACAATTAAAGATGGCTCTGATGAGGTGATCCACTACGTGTTTGTTGACATCGACAGATTCCGCCCTTCATTCAACATTCCACCAACAAGGAATGCAATTATTATATACCAGAAGCAAAGTGACAAGGACAAGAAAACAGAGTATGCTATTGAAGTACTGAGATTTGGACTTGTGCCCAAGTGGGCCCTGCCCAAGGATCCCACGCCTTCAGCAAACGGTCCAAAGTACTCCAAGGAGGTGAACACTTTCTCATCTAAATTTTTCAATTGCAGAAAGGAAACGTTTGCTCAGCATAATCCTGTGTGGATGAGTGCTAAGAATGAACGGTGTATAGTTCCAATTCAAGGCTACTATGAATGGAAGAAGGATGGGAAGAATAAGAGTCCGTATTTTGTCCATTCAAGTAGTTCACGTTTCATATTCTTGGCAGGATTGTACAGCCACAATACCCATTTCAGAAACACAGAGTTGGCTACAAATGAAGAATATCTTTCGAGTTTTACAGTGATTACCGGCCCTGCTACTGCTGGTGATTCCAAAGATATGTCGTGGCTTCATCCAAGGAAACCGTTGATGCTTCTTCCAGGAACTAAAGAATGGGATGAATGGCTAGATCCTACAAATAAGTGGGATGATTCGATGTTTGAACAGTGTTTGGACACCAAGACCAATAAGGCTTATTTGGACATTGATATTTATCCTGTTTCGAAGGATATTGGCAAAACTTCGAGCCAAGGAGAGTATCTTATGATGAAAGAGGAAGTAACAAAGGCAAAGAAAGAAAAAGACATTAGTCTGTTCTTCGGGCCGAAAGCGGAAGGAAAGAAGAAACAGGAGTCTACATCAGATTCTAAACTGGCAGAGCTGGAACCAAAGATTAAGAAGGAAAACAACATTAGTCTGTTCTTCGAGCCGAAAGCGGAAGGAAACAAAAAACAGGAGCTTACGTCAGATTCTAACCTGACAGAGCTGGAACCAAAGGTTAAGAAGGAAAACGACATTAGTCTGTTCTTCCGGTCACCAAAGACTGAAAAGAAGAGATACAATTTAAGGTCTGATTCTCTGGAGACAAAGCAGGAACCTCTGTCCAAGAGAATAAAGACAGAGAAATAACGAACGGTATAAGGTAAGTAAATGGAATAACTCAACCGAATTTATGGATTAAATGCAAATAATGAAATGTTCGAAAAGCGTATATTTGATATTAATATATTGTAGTCTACTATAACCTGATGGATATTTATTTTATACACACGCTTACATAAGCATATGTCAGAGCCCCAAAATTTTTGAGTCTATAAAATTTTTCAGAATCTGATCAAAGAAACCCCGTTCCTTTAACTAATAGTACATTTCCACCACTAGCAACAGCAGTCACTCACTCACTCACAGAGATGATCCAATCAAGAGGAGCCAGCTTATTGCGAAGCTGTCGTTTACAGGCAGTGCGTTCTTATTCCAACGAGCCACTTTATCTTAATCCGCACCAATGGAAAGGTCTTCCATCCGACAGAATCTTTGAGTTGCACAACCAGAGAAAGGAAGCACTTGGTGAGTACTACAATCCCACCAACGAAGAGAGAGAGTTGATCTTGTCATCGTTGCCCGATTTGATGGCCAGAAAAGGCGATAAGTTGGACTATGTGTTTGAATTGGACAACTTCAAGGAGAGATACATGAACAACACTCCCGTTGCCCAAAGAGGGTTGCCTCCCAAGTTAAGTAACGTTGAAGTAGTGGCTAGAGGTGATACTCCTCATCAGAGAAGAAAGCACGAGCAGATTACCAGAATAAGTGCATACGAATTGCCCTTGTTGGCCAACTTCCGTCAACCCTACCAACCTCCAGCTAAGGAGAATGTGCTTAAATTTCAGTATTTCACTGATTTCAGCGAAGAGTCGACTCCACAGAACAGAGTGGTGGGTTTAAAGGTGAATCTTAAGGATTTGAACTTAACTCCAGCCCAAGAAAAGAAGTTCAAGTTACTTGCAGGTAACAAATTCGACCACCACACCAATGTCTTCCACTACAAATCCAAGCTGCTTCCCGAAGCTACCCAGAATGCCCGTCGTGCTGCCGAGGTTTTCTCTGCATTGTTGGCCGAGGCAAAGAACCTGGCCGATGAATTCGCTGACATTCCCCTCGACACAAGACACAGCAGACCACGCAAGCCCGTGGCCGAGTTCCCCAAGGAATGGGCCAGACCTGAGGACGCTCCAGTGGCTAAGTTCAACATCGTTAACAACATCATAGAAGATGTCAAGCGGAAGAAGGACGCTCAATACATTAAGTCGTTATCTCCATAAATGCCTGCCTCCAACTCTTGTACATATAATTTGACTTCGAATGCATAGGACCATTTAATGCAAGATTACCACTGTAGCGTAATTATCCAACTCAATAAGGCTGCCAACTACATATCCATATGGATATTAAAACAGTTAATATATGGTAATACCAACATACTTATGGAGGTTTATATTAATTATCGAGATTACGTAATCAGTTACGTAAAAATACCAACTTTTCTTTAAAGTGAATCCAACAACAAATTACTATAAATCAATGGCTCTTTATATTATCTTTCACAGTACTGTTTATTACCTTCGTCTTTAGGCGAATTCATACCGAAGAAGAGCCCATAGAGTATTGGCGAAGTCCGATTGCTTAGTGGTATATATTTGCATATCATAAGATTATATTGTATTATATTTGAGATAGTTTACATTTGATTTGGTTATCCATATTTTAGCACACTTTATATTGTTGATTCATTATGAGTGAAGAGGCAGACGAGTCCACTAGCGGAACGTTGTTGCAGGAGATCCTTAATACGTTGGATTTGACATACGATGCGTCGGTGGGGCTTTTGGATGGTGAGCTGTTGCGGCAGATTCCTACGGTGTCTACGTTGTTGACTTTGGAAAAGTTGCTCATCAGTTTGTCGAAGAAATTGAAGGATACCGAGAAGGGGGATGAAGTGGTTTCTAAAGAGGTCCAGAGAGCGTTGGGCGAGCCTGTGAGTGAAGAGGAAAACCCTAACAAAAGGAGTTCCTCAAAGGCATTCGGTGAAGATAATGACAATGACGACGAAGAGGAAGAAGAGGAGGAGGAAGATAACGATAATGATAACGATAAGGAAGATGAAGAGAACAATGATTTACAAGTCAAAATTGAAGAAAAAGACGAAGAAGATGCTGATAAGCCAACAGGAGATTCTACGAGAATTTCCAGTAAAGACAAAATTGTGGATAATGAAGATGATGACAACGACGATGATGATGATGACGAAGAAGACGATGTGAGTTTAGCAAAACGGAAACGAAGTACTCCACTACTCAAGAAAATAAAAATAGAAGATGAGCAGGATTCGCTAACTCCGTCTGAGACTAATAATGATGAACTGCTGAAATTAAATACTAAGGATGATCCTATTCCACCAGTCCAAACCGGTTCCTTCACTCAGAATAACGATACTAGATTGAAAAATCCCAAATCTGAATATGTTGAACCCCAGACATTATCGAAGGAGGCAATTGCTGAATTAGGCTTATTTTCCGCCGATAATAATGGCCTAGAGACCCAAGGAACAGAATACCGGAAAAAATTATACGGTGTGGCATCTTATCCTGAAAGAGATCTTCTCGATATGTTACCAGGAGCTATTCCTGATGTGGATTTTTCGAAAACCAAGCCCCCCTCCAATCAAGTGCAATTCACAACCTTCCAGTCTTACATTGAATCATACTTTCGTCCATTTCTGGATGAAGATATAAAATTCTTGAAAGAAGAGAATATCGTTCCTCCAGGATTTGAGAAATCATACGATCCCGATAGTACACCTTTCATAATCCCAAAGATTGGCCAATTCTATGCCGATGCTTGGACTGAAGAAGATGCCAATTTAGGTGCCAAGTTAAATTCTCCTGCGTTCCACCAACTTTCCAGTGATTCATACAAAGCAAAAGGTAATATAGATGACCTTTATGATGAAAAATTATACAGCGATGAAGTAAGCTGTGGTCCACTTTCTACTCGTTTGCTTCTGGCCATTTTATCAACTCATGAGGGTAAATATTTTGAAGAAGGCGATTTGGATGATGATGAAAAGCTCGAATCAACCATGGACGAAAATGTGGCTACACAATTGAGCCTTGATGATAATTATAAATTCAATGCTGGGTCTAATGATTTCTACTCTCTTGAGGAGCGACTTAAACGGGAATTGAAATATATTGGTATTTTCATGAACGTCTCAAATGGAGCAGACAAGGACAAGGGTCGTAAGCTTAAGGTGGGAAACAGCATTGTTGACAATGATGAATGGATCAAGAACAAGGAAGACGATGAAGTGTGTGCGGAAATTCGGGAACTACAACAGGAATTGAGAGAAGCAGTGGCCAGAAACAGACAAAACCGTAAGAGATTAATACCGGTTGTTGAGGAACAAATAGCGTACCAGGAATACTCAAGTATATTAGAGGACTTGGATAAGCAGGTTGACCAAGCATACATTAAGAGATTAAAATCAAAGAACAAGAAGAAGAAGGTGGAAACAGTTACAGCACAGCAACAGGCAGCCAACATTGGACTCCGGGCATTACTCGAAAAGAGAAAGAAATGGATAACCAATATTGGTGGTATTTTCAAACCCCCAGAAATCATGAAACGGGTACCTGATACTCTGATCCTTTCGGTGAAAGAATCGTCTGAAACAGAAGACAAAAACGAACCTTCAGTTGATGATAAAGCTGAGGGGGACGATAATTAAGGGAAGTTATTTTATGCAATAGGATTTGCTATAATATAATAGAGCATTGGGTGTATTCGTAGAATAGTTATATTATTATACAACTAATATACTAATAATATTTTATATCTAATGATAAAAATATTATTATACTGCAAAAATAAGATTGAAGCAAGCACAATAGTAATAGTTGTAATTGTAGTAGAAGAATAAAACAATAACAATAAACATAAACATAAAATTCTTTATGAAATTTCTATGAAAATTGTTAAAATTATTATTAAAATTAATATTACAAATACAATAATTTAAACAACATTAAATATAAATATTAGTAAAATAAATAATAAGAACATTATATTAGATTTATATATTGATTTATAATTCTAAAGCTTAAAACTTAATAGCAAATAATAAATTATAATAATAGTATTATACAATATTTACAGTAATTAATACCCAATCAGCTCATTCCTTGCACAATATATTCGTGGGAAGGCAACGTTTTAACATTGCCCAATGCTGCCAAAGCAACCGGTCTATCTTTCAAACGCCAATTGGCCCAGTCTACCACATCCTTCTTAGTAATATTCTCTACTCTTTCAAAAACCTCTTCGGGCGACAATCTGAACCCTGTATTGACCAACTGTCTTCCGATATCCTCCGCAATAGCAGTCGAATCGTCCAAAGCCAACACAAGAGAAGCCTTCAATTGAGCTTTAGCTCTTTCCACCTCTTCGTCAGTGATATCCCCTGTACGCAACCGCTTCCACTCCTTCAAAATGGCGTCGATAATATATTTCAAGTTCTGGTCCTTGTCAGCAGTGAAATACACTCCCATAAGCCCCGTGTCTGCATATGACGTGGTGTACGCCATGTAGGAATTGGCTATGGGTAGTTGTCCTGGGCCACCGGTGGCTGCTGTGACCGCCAATGGCGATGGAGAATTAGACCCTATACCTATGGATCTGTCCCATGTGCCAATTATGCCGTTGGCGACAGAAGCAGTAAAGAAATCCGGAGCGGACCAACTGACCCCTTCCAACGCCAAGGCCACATGGGTATTAGGAAGAGTATTATCTTGAGTTCGTATTTCATCGCCGTAGAAAATCGGCACCTCACCGCCGCCCTGGAGGAACGGAGTATCACTCT
Organism: Lizanozyma gosingica; assembly: GCA_030463055.1. Taxonomy (NCBI): domain Eukaryota; kingdom Fungi; phylum Ascomycota; class Pichiomycetes; order Serinales; family Debaryomycetaceae; genus Lizanozyma; species Lizanozyma gosingica. Next base: position 40,525 of record JAKVQZ010000076.1, on the reverse strand, counting down.
TCTTGATTTTACCAAAGTAATTCTCGGCCATTTCCACCAAGCTCTCATGGTCAACACACCCCACGCCGATCAACGCCATCCGGTCACCCTTGTAATTGGTGGAAATGTACTCCACCAAGTCGGCTCGGTTGATGGTACGGATCTTCTCCCGAGGGCCCAAGATGGTTCTGCCCAAATCTTGGTTCTTGTAAGTAACAGAGTGTAAGTGGTCAAATACAACCTCATCATACATCTTATCGACTTCATCGCTTTCTTGGAGAATAACATGTCTTTCGTTCTCGATGGCCCTTGTCTCCAATCTCGAGTTTTGGAGTAAGTCACTCAAAATATCAACATTCTGTTCCAAGTCCTTCTCCAAACACTTGGTGTAATAAACAGTATTTTCTCTCGAAGTATAAGCGTTGATCTGCGACCCAATGTTTTCCACTTCAAGTTCCAAGTGCATTTGCGTTCTTTTGGTGGTTCCTTTGAATGCCAAGTGCTCAAGGAAATGAGCAGTGCCGCTGTTGTTGGCGTTGTCGGCTCTGGACCCGGCGTTGATCCACATTCCGACAGTGGCGCTTCTGGTTCCGGGCATTGACTCAGTGGCCACAGTCATCCCGTTGGACAAGACTGTGGTCTGGAAGTTGCCTATGCGGGGGGTAGCGGCTACAGCCAACCATCTGCGGGAACCGTATACTATGTTCCTTCTAAGCATATTATGGATGGGAGAAGGGGTGGGGGATTATGGATATTGTAGGGAATAGTAAAGGAAGAATAAGAGTTGAGTAATTTAGAATTGAACTTAATAGAAATCCCAATTCGGTATATTCCACCCGCGCTACCATCCACTAAGTATGAATGAAATTATTAAAAATAAAACTAATGAAGTTATAGATACTTGTGATTATCTGTTTACAATATCGAATGGTCTTAGAAACGAATGGATCTTTAATATGAAAGGTAATTTGTATAAAAAATTAAATGATATTCCCTTATTGCCCTCTGTTCCTTAGTAATAAAGTGTGGGTCTGGAAAGGGACGACATTTTATTTGACCGAAAAACTGGTAAGCACGACATTCACTATCACGACATTTCTCTAATCCCCCACGACATTTGGCGATGTCGCGTTTTCACACTTTCCAAAACCTAAAAACAACATTTCTGGTTACCAATGAAACCTACTTATTCCCAATATCTTCATCCCCTCAAAGCCACTAGAAAATGACTTACAGCGGCCCAACAATAGTAATAGATAATGGGTCGTATACCACCAAAGCAGGCTTTGCCCTGGAAGACTTGCCCCTGCTAGTTTTCAGTACCAATTATGCGGTACAACTGACTGAAACCACAGGTCCACAAATCGTAGGCGATGACGAAATAGCGCTGCACCCCTCCCACGAAGTGATGACACTACTCGATGATGGGTGCATATACAACTTTGATGGCATTACCAAAAACTGGCAATATGTATATGATAATATCGACAATGGCAGTGCCATTGACGCAAAGGAATTCCCATTAATGTTGACGGAAGAGCCATGGAACGATCTCAAAAATAAGGTTGCAGCTACTCAATTGGCGTTTGAAACGTTTGAAGTGCCGTTGTTCTCATTGGTGAAGACGCCTTTGGCTCAGTTATACCATATGGGTAAATCTTCTGGTTTGGTGATTGACATCGGTGCAGCTACTACTTCTGTCACTCCAATTCTCGATGGGATCATACAGACCAAATCAGCATTTCACACCAGATACGCGGGTGACTTCCTCAACTTGCATATAGCAAACTACTTTACAAACCAAGTGGGCCTTCTGAGGATGCTCCCCCTCGCGTTCCAGACGTCTCCGGCCTCCATGCAAAACTACTACATCACTAGAAACATTCTCCACGACTACAAAATCTCTAATGCCCCCGAATACTACCAATTGCCCAGCAAAACCCATGTGAATGTCACCGGATTCAGTTACATTGACAACTTGTTTACTCCTGCGCAAAATGCGTTGCCTGGAATTGATATTCCTAATCCCGTTTTGGAGAAACCAGAGACCCAAGGGTTGTTGGATTTGGTCTTTTCCAGTTTGAAGGCCTTAGAAGCCAGCTCTGTGCCTGCAGGTGACCATGCCCCCAACAGATACGCCAGATTCAATGAAATCTTGAAGAGTATCTTGAGCAACGTGTTGATAACAGGTGGTACGTCGTTGACTCCTGGTTTGAGCGAACTGTTAATACAAGAAATGAGAAAAATATCCCCCAGCTACTTCTCGTCATATGGTTTCAACCAATACTATATTCAGCCTGTTGTTAACCACCAACCAGGAGACATCAACGATGTATGGGACAAGCTGTTTGGTGCATGGATGGGAGCATGCAATTTGGCCGGCATGTTGAATGAAACAAACGAAGAATCTAACGGAGTTAATATTGCCTTGGAAAATTGGTTTATATCCAAGGCAGACTACGAAGAGCAGGGTGAGGACTTAATAGCCGAAAAGTTCAAATAGATTTTTATCCTGAATTAATGCATTATTATTGTGATGTCAGATATTTTAAAAGCCTATACAACTTAAAAATATCGAAATTATCTTCTAACTACTTTAAAGTATTTCAAATTATTAAGTCTGTTAACTTGAAGTAGCATATTAGATAGTTCTATAACAGATTAATCTTATTCCCAAATAAAAATAAAATTCATAATTACGGAAATGCTGGTTATTAGAATAGTTAATATTAACAATATTATTGATATTATTAATTTCTGTTGTAATGTATTCGAAACGTTATATCTTAAGAATCATTAATTAAATATATTTATGTACAAAACTCGATGCAATCTAATTCTTCCACGACACATATTTATTGTCGTACTTTGAAGATTCACCATGGACCCCCAAGACACTCATCACCTTCAACTCAACACCCAACTTCCCGTTAGTCTTTTGCTTAAAGTGGTTGACAACCTCCTTAGGTGTAGGCAAATATGATCTGCCCGAACCATCGGTGCCTGTAATGAATGCCTTGACTTGGGCCGCATTGGGCAAGCCCATGTGATGAGGGTATTCCTTAAAGTTCAAGTTGTAGAAGGGCTTGATCAAAGGAGAGTCCAATTTGACGGTGTTAATGGATTCTTGCAAATACTTTTTGATCTTTTCCTCTGGCAAGGGTTCTGTCCATTTAGGGTAGAAAGGTTCCTTGATCTTGTCGATCAACTTATGCTTAACTCCAATGACAAAGTCCGAATCTTGTGGCTTAACATTCATTAAGTTGGTGGCAGCAGTCAACTCAAGCTCAAACTGCTTCTTGATGGTGTTCTTTGCACCAGCATTGAGTAACTCCAAGGCCACCTTCAACGAGTTTATTGGTTTTTGCGACAATGTCTCCAAAGTCTTGAGAGCGAAGGGGGATCCGTCTTTTTTCAACGCAGCGAAAATGTCGCCGATAGTTGGCTGCGAGAATGCACTTTTAATTGTCACCAATTCCTCACTGGTAAAGGGGAATTTGTAGTCTTCAGGGATCTTGTTATTGGTAAACTCCTCCAACACTTGGTTCACCTGGGCAAAGAACTCACCTTGGTTCTTCAAGATGATGTCTTCAGTTTGGGTACCATTGACCACGGGAGGCTGCAAGTTGGCCAATCTGGTAGTCAAGGTGGCCAATCTGTCACTAGGGATGTAGTGGGTAGCAAAGCCCAACATGTATGCGTCCAAACCAGACAAAACTGCACCCGTCAAGGCAACATAGTACCCGACGTAATCATCTAAGCGAGGCAAGAAGAAGGTTGTGCCCACATCGGGGAAAAAGCCAATGTCCATTTCGGGCATAGCAAGTTTGGTGGTTTCGGTAGCCACTCTAAAGGCCGAGTGAACAGACAATCCTACACCACCGCCCATAGTTATTCCGTTCATATATGCAATGTAGGGCTTGGGGTATGTCGAAGTCAAGTAGTTCATGTTGTATTCCTGTTGGAAGAAGTCGGTCGCATATTGTGGGTTGCCCTCCAAGATCTGACGGGCGCATTCGGCCACGTCTCCTCCAGCACACAAGCCCTTAGGAGATGCCGAAGTCATCACCACAACATTGGCCACACCAGACTTACCGTATTCCAATAAACGGGGAGTGATCTTGTTGACCATCGATGTATTCAATGAGTTCAACTTTTGAGGCCGGTTCAACTGCGCAATCCGGGCCATACCCTCGTTGGCAAACAATACATCTTCGGCATCGGTATTGGTGGTGGTGCTAGCCATTCTAATTGCTAATGTTCTAGTAGTTGAGATGTTCTTTAATGAGTTCAACACCCTTCTATGCGCAATGGCTCCTGCTGATTTCCGCAACATCGTATTTTATGTCCGGCCGGTGGAATCCACAGATATATATATTCTTATATATATATTTCGATGTCGCTCCTCTTGTAGCAAGTACTCTACCTAAAAAGGTGGGGACGGTGTTGTATCTTGGCTTATCCATGGAATGCCTATGAAAATTTTCTCCCACGGTAAATAGGGTGCTACCACAAAGGGTCGTGTGGGGGCGTCTCCTCCCTCCTCCCTAATTAATCCCCTCCTTAAAAGTGTGGGGTGGAACAACATATAGAGATTTGTTCCGATTATGGTCGGTCCACTTCTTTTTGATAAGAAAGTTGAAATGAGTAAAAATAGATCCGTATAATGTATAATGACAGGAGAATAAACGGGATAGAGAGATCAGTGCAATCGTATAACATAGATAATGGGAAATGTGTAATAATTTGCAAGTCTGTAGTTGACGGTAATTCCCCATAACGGAGAAATAATTTTCCGTCTTGCCGGAAGAACTATAATTATGTTATTCTTATGAGTTTGAATTTTCATCAAGTTACTTGCATTCTTTTGAAAATATTCACTGTTTATGCTCTCTGCATTGACCGACCCTCTCATATCAATTCGTATGTGCTCACAAGTTGACACTGTTGTCTCTCAGACTCGAAAGTGTAGGGAAGTCGGTATTTAAGTAACTGGCCCGAGTTATACGCAGCCACCAACACCAGGTCTGTAGAAAACCCTATTTTGAGCTTTCCATGCGCAGCACTTTCTGGAACCTTCATGAACGCAAATGACCTCCGTGGTGGAGTCCATATCAAGTTATCAAGATAGTTCTTGTATGGAAGTCTTCGGATAATCAGACGGGTATACTGATTATTAAGTAATTTAAAATAAGGCTTCAGCTTCAGATGCGATCCCTGTGGAGCAACACCAGTTGTCGTACTTGGTGGTATATCTCCATGCGGAGGACCCGACTCTTCATCTTCATTTGATTTCGAAAGAAGCAAATTAGCTAAACTTTCATTCAAGTCTTCCGTTGACCGATTACTGTTGGTGTCCCCATCACTCACTCTGTCTCCGTCACCCGGCTCGTACTCATTCTCCTCCAACACTTCTTCACGAGAATTCGACCCAGATACTTGCTCGTCCAATTTGAACAAATGAACTGTATTATTAACAGACCCGCACCCCAAAATGCCGTTATCGAGACTGAAACTAAGATCATTTATACTTGTGGGATTGTGGCCCCTTCGTAAATTCGTTATTTTGTTAATAGTAATGCAATCGTCCGTTTTCTCGTAATGCAACGTGCTCACTCGTATAATGGTGCCCTTTACTGAAGCAGAGGCTATCATAGAACCGTCATGAGACACAGCAAGGCTGGCAATTGCTGAATCATGTGCCTTATAAACCAACACAGGTTTCAAGCCAATGCAATCGTATACCAAGAGCCAACCCTCTGGGTCCCTAAGAACCGTCTCCAACAGCAACTTCGACAGTTTCATAGGTTTCTCCTTGGAAAAGTCAACGATATTACTAAACACATTGGCTCCTCCTCCACACTCCTCACCAGTTTCCACCTTTAGCAAAGCCAGCTCGCTCTTCCCACCAACAATAGACAATGGAACTACTAGCATAGAGTCCTCATCAACACCCAAGTCACACACATAACTCTTCGCTGGCACAATGTCCATCACAGATAGCAATCGCACACAGCTCAAGTCGTATACATATATCTGGCCGCTCTCCAAAAACACAACCAACCGCTTCCTGTTGACCTTAACATCAACAATCGCACACGGGAACGTCAACTCGCAGATCTTAAGCAGAAGCTTCAAGTTGTAGATATGTAAGAACCGGTCTCCGATATTACTCCCCGACAGAGACTGCGGAACAATTATCGTCAAAGGCGTTGAAAATAACATTCGGAGAAACTTAGTTGGTTGTAAGACCGCATCCATGGTGCCATCTGAACCAGCCATCGGTACATCTGTTGGAACGGAACCATCGGTAGACCCGGAAATACTTCGCCTTGGTTTCCTTCTCTGGGATGCAGAGGAGTAGAATTCTCCGAATGGATCGCAATTAAAGATCAGATTATATTCAGTGGTAGCAACCGCCACACAGCTATAGTCCTGATTGAACTCGATGCTGTTTATTTTGGTCATTAAGGGTATAATCCTATAAGAGGGTGATAAAGTATTGTATACCTCTAAATATTAGTAGTTAGACTTATTTAGTATAGTAATACGAAATTGTATATGGTGATATTTTCTGCGCTACCAGAAAAGAAAACTTGGGGTATAATAGTGGAATTACATCATTTATTTGGCTTAACTTTTATTCATCCTAAGTTCTTCTTAACACATCAGATGTGAAGCTCTTTGTACGGTTGAGTCTTGGATTCTTAACATATTCAAACTGAATTAATTGAAGTGGATTTCAAACATTGGGGAAATAAAAACTTAGGGTTCAGTTTCTACCTGAGAATTTAAACAATTATCAGTTTCACAATTATATTCAGGTTTTCCACAATTGATTTGTTAACCATTGTAATAAAAACTTCATTGGAATAATAATTATCATCTACCACAACATAGACAACACAGTCATAGCTACGAATTCAGCTTCTATTAATATTGTATCGTATAGTATCATATCTACCATGTAGCAAAGTAAATGTAAAGCAATTACCATGTTAGAGACGTGAACCACCTATTTGTTTCAATCTGTCTGTCTGTCTTCCATTTTATTCATCAACTTCCTCCAACACCACTCTACGCTTAGTTGCTGATCCGTTAGCCGCATTAGAAGCAGTAGTCTTCGACTCAGAAGCCAGAGGGAGCAACTCTTTAGCAGTTCCTTCGTTTGAATTAGCAGTACTAGTAGTAACGTTGGCCTTGGCCTTGGACTTGCTCTTCTTTCCCTTTTTCTTACTCTTAGGCTCCTCCCAACCGTATAATGGCTGGAAACTTTCAATAACACCACAATCAGCAAACAAATTGGGGAACAACCAGAAGGCCTTGGGCATCGCCAACAACGTGATCAAATAGATAATAAGACGCACTATGGCCATGAGGAAGAACAACCCAAGTAACATCAATACCCCCATCGACAAGTACCACACTCCCAATCTCATGAAACGTGGCCACAAGGGGAAAAGAATGATGGTGAACACACCAGCAATGGCCAAAAACCCATAGAGCGCCATGTATGGATTGGGCTTCTGATACACCCAGGCAAAATATGCGTCCGGCTCAAACTTGGGAGAATTGGAGGGTCTTAATGTGGGCTTCAGTTTGTTAGGAGTCCATCCTTTGACATTCTTGATCTCCTGGTAGTGCAACTTTTCTACCGGAATAATCATCTGTCTCTGGATCATAAGTGCAAGAACCTTGAGTGCGTCCTCGTCGTTTCTCAGAGGTAAGAATCCCATTGTAAGCAGTTTTTCCGAGTATTCGCCGCTATTCATCGCTCTGGCAAACCGCTTGAACCGGAAAAACGTAACTTCATCCTTGTTATTGAGCAACCCCACTCTGCTTTTCAACGTCTTGTTGTCGTGCAAGTAGTTGGCGGTATTCATCAACATCCGGTTCAATTTGGCGGCCTGATCCTCGTTGAGCGGAGGAACGGCTCCAGCACCGCCTGCTGCTATTGGTTGTGCCATGGTGTGTGTGTGGAGTGCACTTGCTTAACAGATTTTATAGCTAATGCTGCCCTTTATAGGTGTTGCATTTGGTGTTATTATGGTGATTCGTGTTCACTTGCGTACACAAATTTTCACCACGCGAAAATGAGAAGGGCGGGTAACCCGTTGGATATAATTATGGAGGATATAATGATTTACTAAGGGCTTCTTAAAGGTAGGCTTTTAGCAGCAAGATAAGGCAAGATAAGGCATTTTTTCTACAATACAGCATAAAGAAGTTAGTACTGAAGTGGAATAATAGGATATGGAAATTTTAAGTACGTATTTTTTTATGGAAATGGATAATTCCAATATGACCGATATTATTATGATGTTATCTGAAAATATCTTGATATTTTGATATTTTGATATTTTCATGTGTTCATATTTTCGTATCTCCTTATTCTACCATTTCTATTGCTTATTCTCATCAAAGTCGTAAACAAAATAAATAAAAATGTTCTGGCGACTTCTATCGTCACTAGTTGCCATCATCCGCAGCTCTCGCAGCCACGGACATCGAATAGGATGGTGCTAATTCCGTAGGTCTTGATCCAGAACCGGGAGGCTCAGGGGTACCAGTGACAGCTTCATCGTAAGTAGGAATTGCTCTTGACAAAGTAAGTGGCCCATGACCATCGTCACTATTGGACTGAGCATTCTCTGTTGCAGAACCTACTCCTCCACCTCCTTCTGCTGGCAAAGAAGACCCATCTAGACCAGCTAAACCGACTAAATTAGTATTTGATCTAGTTTGAAACAGAATTAGATCGTTCAAACGCGTACTTGACAGTGATGCATGAGGTGCGGGTGTATTACTACGACTGATGGCTGTTATTCCACCAGGAGGTCCGTTGGCTACCATTTGATCATAGATGTGAGTCTGATACAAAGGAGGTGCTTCCTCAAACTCAATTCCCTCCTGATCATGCGTAGAAGAGCTGGAAGAATCCGAATGCTCAAACAAAATAAAGTCCTTCTTGCGATCGTGCACAAAGGAATTATCCTTAGGATCAATAGTGTAGTGCCTCACTAGCACCTGACCAACATAGGGACTTACGTAGAGCCAAACAGGCAAATTTGCTCTTAGCTCACTAGAATAACCTTCCTTATTCTTCAACACAATGGTGATTCGAAGTCTGTGTTTCACCAGAATGATGTCGTTCTTGATAATGCATGTTTGGGTGATCTTGTTCATGCTTTCGGGAACATGATAATTAGTATTAATTTCCCACTTATCCAACTCGAAATTCCTCTTATTAAATTCAAGAGACTGTTTCCCCAAAATCTCCTCGAAAACAGGAGATTTGCCCTTTAAATGCCTAACATTATAATGCTGAATGAGCTCTGCATCAATTGATTGTAGACTCAAGCCTTTAACTATAGGTACAATGAGAAAGGTCAATGGAACTGTTGACCCCAAAGGCATACCCTTCTTAGCGAGTTGCACATTATATTGAGCCTTTCCGGGCCACATATTGGTGATGTCGATGCTATCAATTAAATTCATACTCAAAGGATGCAATGTTCTGAGAAATCTAATATGTCTTGATGATTTGATAGACTTTTCAAAACGGCCTCTTTCAATGGTGCAGTTCAAACGATAGCTGATCTCTCCGCACCGCAATCCCTCTACTGATTCCGGGGTGTCTGAAGGGAGACAAACATTAAATGGCAATTCATAAGTTCCCTTCGGAAGATTATAATTTTGCTGTTGTGGATTCTGGTGTTGCGTAGTCTCCTGCTGGTCCCTGAAGGGTAAACCATTACGCAATACAAACGGGTTTACACCGTTAGATCCAAGAGAGCTAAAGCTATCAACAGAACTAGCAAATTCATTCGTATTGGCCAGTATACCGTGTGCGTTCTTCTTCTCCATATCTTTCAAACGAACGTATTTGATAATATCATCGCCAAAATTGCCAAACACGATATTTCCATCAGCCAGAGCCAATAAATTTGACCAGTTCACTTTGAGCACACACAACCGTTCAATGACCGAGTCAACAATGAAACCGTGGGAATCTCTCTCGTAGAACTCAATGTTGTATTCCCCCACCAAACTAAGTTTAATGCGTTTCACCAGGATATCCTCGGTGATCTGCAATCTGACGACACCATCTATGGGAATGTTCTCACATTCGTATTCGTTTCCTTTGATAAGAACGATGTCCTTGTGAGCACCATTGAGTTTGATCTCAAACAAAGGCAATCGGCTCTTGAACATGACTTCGTCGAAGGTAGTGATAGTGGGAATGCACTATTAGTAAAGACAAGCCAAATGAAGCAAATTTGCAATTGAATTATTCAGAGTAGCCAATCGTGTTCAGCCAGTAACGTTCAGGATAAAACTGTCAATGTGGAATAATATCAAATTCTTAGTAAAATCAATTATTAGGAGCAAGATCAATATATCAACTATTATCACTTGGCATCAGCAGTATCAATAAAGATGAAATGCAGTACAATCAGCAGGGTTAATATCAGTAATGTCAATAATATCAGTAGTAGTAATACTAGCAATACATATCAGTTATGCCTCCTATCAAGTATGAAGTAATCCCACTCTGATTAACGGAAAAAGTGACCAGTACTATTCGTCGATTTGTTAAGCACCAATTCTCAACAGCAGTGAGTCCAAATTCCCGTAAAACTCCAGTAAAACTCCTATAGTCTTCTACTACTATCGATCCCACAACAATGCTTAGGTTCTTACTTTGTAGTTCCGACTTCTATTTCAAAGCCTATTTGATAGTCCTTATAGCTCGTTTAAAACAATCCAGTGGTCTCTGTTTCTGTAGTCACTTGTATTCGGTCGCTGTTGCCGATACCTTCTCTTTCCAAGCCCTTATAAGTAGAGTCACTTGGTCTTCAAACACTACTACTTCTAATAAAGAACTTTAAGTGATGTATAAATAGAAAAAGGTCGGCATTAATTATCCAAGTTGGTATTTCTTTCGGATCGCAGAATGTCGGAATCGGGACCTTTTTCGGCCGTTTCCGAAAAGAGAACATTTACCGAGGCACACCAATTTACTGACTCACATAGAAGGAATGGAGGAATGGAGTAGTGGAGTAATAATGGGCATTGAGTAATATGCTCTATGATAATATGTCAATTGGTATACTACAAATAGAATATAACACAATTATGAATACAATTATGAATACAATTATGAATACAAATGTGAATACAAATGTGAATACAATTATGAATTTAATTATGAATACAAATGTGAATAGAATAAGAGTGGAAATGGTAAGGCAAAGAGAAATACAAATTGAATATCAATTGTAATAAAAACACCAATAAGAGTGAACATAATTATGTTAATAAATGTTAATATGTATGATATGGTATTTTTAAGCAGTTGGCTACTAAAATATTAAACTGTAAATGGACTTCAGTACTTGCAATAGAATTTAATGTGCAATAATGCTTAATCCAATACTAATCACCGTATGTTGCAATGATGTAATCGTACATTGTACGCTAACAAATGGATTTTCATAGCTTTCTACGACGGTCTCGATTTCCAATGCTTAAGTCAGTTTATATCCACTTTAACAAAGAACAACATCATATAGTGCATTCATCGTACAATTTTCATTAGAATGGTGGTCGCCTTTTTACATCCACGATATTCTAAGGCCATAAATATGTTGGAAAAGAAGCCTCAACTGCCTTTCTGCAATTATTTTTTTAATTTCAGTGAGTCTAAATTATGTTTATCATTAAAAATTAGGATATTTTTCTATTCCTTTAATTTCTTCTCTAATTTCTTCTCTAAGCTTTCCTCTAATTTGCTCTAACTTCTTCTAAATGCCTCCACCACATGAACTAAGCGTTCTTCTAATTGCTTGTCCACTTGCTAAAATTATGGAAAAACTCTTCTGCTACTTCCACACACCAGAAATCACCATTGGACTTGACCCACCCCAAGTGACCTCCCAAATCGGTCTCTACCAAGGCGACATTAGGATTACGCTCAATGTCCATATAAGGTAATCTGCAACCCACGGCAGGATCATCAATGGAGTTGAGAACCAAAGTGGGCACGCGGATATTCTTGATCCTGTTGAATGGTGACACCTCCCGGTAATATTCCCAGGGGTTTTTAAAGCCAGCAACGCGACAAGTGAACATATCATCGAACGCCAAAGTTGTACGCTCCTTCTTGCACTGTTTAACATTTTGCTCGTTGAATATATCAGGATGAGCCTTGTTCAATTCTCCAAAATTGTTAGTGACAATTTTGCACAAGAACAGTGACAATGAAGGGTTCAACAAATAAGTCCCGGTGTATGAGCTGTTCAAGTGGTAATTGGAGTCGACAAAGTCCCATGGACATCCAATGACGCACGCAGCCTTAACAATGTTGTCGTCCTTCAGAGCATCCGAGTACTCTCCCAAGTAGTTGGCCAACATAGCCGCCCCAAAGGAGAAGCCGACAGCGTAGATGTCTCTCTTTGGGTATCTTTTCCTGAACTCAATCAAGGGCTCTCGCACGTCATTCGTTGAAAGTCCAGTGAACAACTTCCCGCTGGTCACCTTGGTTCGACAACACCCTCGGGTGTTGATGACAACGGTGTCCCACCCCGGACTATGCTTGTGAATGTCTTCGGCCAAGTTTCGGATCAAAGGCTCGTGGCTCCCACCTCCAAGTCCGTGCAACACCACGACCAAAGGTGTAGTGTCTTCTTGGTCAGCCTTCTTGCGCTCCTGCCACTCTGCATCGCTGAAGAAACGCGATCTGGGATGCAATTTGGGCCACCCTTCGGGGAGAGTCTCCTCATAGAGCTTGGAAAATTCAGCTTTATCACTGGGCTCGGGAATCACCCAATCCAAAGAGCAGATTCCACCGTCTTTGTATGTGAAAATCTCTCTTCCGTAGTAGATCAAGTGCTTCTCAGAGCTATCGTGCCTGGCGTAGTACAACGTCTGCAACGTTCCATTGAACAACAAGGGATGCAACCACAACTTTTTGGAGGTGTCCAAAGAAGGCATGGCGGTCTTGACAAATGTTTCAAAGGTGACCTTGTCGCCGGCATCGGTAGTGGCTACGACGGCCGAGTTGTCGTTCTTCCCCTGGATAACGCGGATGTCGGTCCGGAACCCCCAGTTGAGAATGCCCATACTGTAGAATAGTGTGTAGAATAATGTGTAGAAATGGAGTGGGTGTAAAAGAAAGAAAGAAAGAAGAATGAATAATGAAAATAGAGTTAGCAGACTATGAGTGAAAAATAAATACACAACGAGCTGTCGGCTGTAAAATTGTAGCCGACTCGGCAGCGAAAACGATAAATCCGTGCGAAACGGAGATGACTCGAGAATGCCGATCTAAGTAAAGTGTAGAACACCTTGTAGTACACTGTAGAACGCCTTGTAGTACACTGTAGAACGCCTTGTAGTACACTACAAAGTAGTATAAGAGCAGCGTACATGATGTACCATAATACACTGTTATGCGGGTAATCTGTACTACTTTATCTTATATTAATGAAATACAGCAACGTCGTAATGCTTATACTTTCCAATGATACAATTTACTATATTGGCTCTGTACTATATTGCTTGTAGTATATTACCAATGTAGTATATTGCCTCTGTACTATGCTGTACACTAATTCTCTGCAGCATAGTAATATACTGTAACATTGTAACATTGTAACATTGTAATATTGTTCCACTCTAAGCTACAACACTTCAATTCAAGATACCGCATAAGTCATTGGACAGCATGAATCCAACCATCTTTTCTAACCTACTATTAAGTATTAATCATCATAGAAGCACTTTTTGTTCACTGGAACAATGCTTGCTCTGTTATAGTAAATTCTCTTTTGGCAAGGTCAATATATAAGAATTCCAATATATACCAATTCCAGTATTCCCTAGATATACCTACATTGACCTTTTTCTACATTCTACTAAGAACAAGAATGACATCATAGGTCTACGCGGTATGCTTCTGCAGGGGTTATTCAATGCCTTTGTAATGGACTCGGTTCTAACGTATTTCAGTCCAAGCAATTCCCATCTTATCCTAATTATTCTCCAATGTTTTAGAATAGTCGTGTCATAAAACTGTGTCTTAAAGTACATAATTGTCCGTGTTATGCCCATAGTATCAAGACTAATTATTAGATGCATTCAAGCTCTTGATACTGGCCTCTTTCTTCATAGTTAATGCCTCAATGGCCTTCTTGGACCGCTCCGAAATCTCACTGTTGGCAATGTGGCCTCTATCGTCCAAATCCACAGATCCCGCACTCTCAAACAACGACACTTGGCCCGCTAATAATCCCAAAGTCTCCAACACTTGCGAAGGTTCATTCAAATGGGCTGCAGCATTGGTCTGCTTCGATGAAGGCCCAACAGCTACGGGGTAAATACCAAAATTGCCATATTCGTTTTTAGGCACGCCATGGTCAAGCCAGTCCTTTTCAATTTTGTTCAACGATTTGAACATATCCTCATCGGTCAAGTCGTCACCAAGGCAGAGCATGAAATCAGGCAACTTGTCAATTGCAAACTCATCGATCTTATCGTGTGGGACAGCGTTGGGATCTTGCTTTTCGCCATGAGGATGCAATGCTAATCTCTTTGCAATTTCACCTTTATTGACAAACTTAGGTCTGACTTCAATATTGGCCTTTCCAGCCATCACTTCAAGCTCGTACTCCTTAGCAACAGTTTCCTCTAGTTCCTTGTGACAGGCAGCTGCTTGGAATGCCCCTAATTGATGGTCTGATTTACGGTAGTGCCATGTCAATGCCACTTTCTTTCTCTCAATAAACGATCCTGGAGTTCTCTCAGTGTACTTCTGGAAGATCTCTTCCACCTTCAATTGCCACGACATGTCAAAGGAAGCAGCTAAGTTGACCCATTCCTTAGATCCGAAATCCTTCATGAAACAACCGTGTTCCGCAGACATACCAATGTTTTTAGAACCCAACCATTTCTCTAAGAAGGCCTGGTCTCTACCGGAGATGATCCAGATTCTGTTCTTTGGGTCCTCTGTCAATTTATCCAAAATTTCATTTAATCTCTGTGAGGGAATAGCGGCAGCAGGGTCTCTCACAATTGGGGTTAAAGTCCCATCATAGTCGAACAAAAATAATCTCCTTTTGGCACTCTTATAGTTCTCGTACAACATGGGTCTGTTCAATGCTGGAGAATACGATTGATCCCGTGTTTTGGCGGCTTGTGAAACCAAGAGATCAAGGAAACTGTGGGTCCACGATTGAATAGTGTTGGAGACAACCTTCTTGTACAACTTTGCCTCCAACTCAGCCTTCAGAGAATCAGACATGGTTAAACACTCGTTTATGGTTTTAGAAATACCAACAGAATCCCAGGGATTAACTAGAATAGCGTCCTCCAAGACTGAAGCGGTCCCGGTGAATTCAGACAAAATTAACGGAGAATGGTTCTCCTTCTGGCACACAACATATTCCAAACAGGTTGTATTCATACCATCTCTGATGGAAGTGTTCAATGATAAGTCTGCCACACGTAAAAGTGCTAAATACTCTGATTTGGCGAGTCTCATCTGGTAATGAAGCACTGGCGTCCAGTTCAAAGTCCCGTATTTGGAATTAACTTGGTTAACTAATTCGGTCACTCTCTTTTCCAACTTGGCAGAGGGCATGTACCCCGGACTAGAAACCTGAATCAATACCACCTTATCTCTCCATTCTGGATACATATACAAGAACATCTCGAAGGCCTGCAATTTCTGCTCTACTCCCCGGACAGAATCAAGTCTATCTCTACCGACAATCACTTTCTTGTCCAAATAAACCTCACGCAAGGCCTTCACTTTTTCTTCAACATCCTGCTTTGCCGAGAACGCATCATGCTCAATTCTTCTGGAGTCAATTCCAATGGGCAAAGTGCTGACAGATATCTCAAATCCATATGCAAGTACCTTATCCTTCTCTACTTCACACCCAAGAATACGAGCACAGCAAGATAAAAAGTGCCCTAAGAAAGACTCGCTCTGGAACGTGATCTTATCGGCTCCAAGCATCCCGTCCAACAACTGAGTCCGCTTGGGAATGCACCGGAAGTACTCCGAGGACGGGAATGGTGCATGGACCGATACACCGATGTACGCATCAGGAAATTGCATCCGCAACAACTGCGGCAACAACAACAAGTAGTAGTCGTGGATCCAGATTACGTCGCCTGGTCTATAGATGGCCTTGATCTTGTTGTAGTAGGCTTCGTTGAACTTGACATAGTCATGCCATGCCTGTGACTCGGCCTTCCCGTCGGATGGCTGGCCCTGGATATAGTGGAATACCGGCCACAAGACGTTCTCGGCGTAACGGCGCCATTTCAGTTGGTCTCTCCGTAAGAGCCACACCGGATGCACGTTGTCGGTACTCAACGACAGCCGGATCTCGCCCTCGATCTCCAACTTGTCATTCTCGTCCAAGTACAAGGGGTCGTCCTTAATGTCCTCCACGGTCGCCATGTGCGACGCCTTGTTGGTTTTGTTAACCAATTCGCCGGTCCAGCCAATCAAATGCGTCTCCCATCCGGAGTGTTGCACCAAGTAGTTGTTACTAGAGAACACCGCCAGGCTACCGTGCACCGGCTCCACTTCCCACGAGTACAACTCATTCTCTCTGTTAACCCGGCAAATGCGTGTGGGCAACGTAGGCATAACATTGAGCACACGACCGCTTAGCTGGATGTTCTTGTACTCCATGGGGGTACAGGGAATATCACCTTTGCACGCCTTGAAGTCGTCAAACCTTCCCATAGTATAGTATTGTAGTAGTATAGTGGTACAGTGGTGTATTAGTACTGTAGTGGAGTAATACTATAGTTAGCAGTACTGTAGTGCACTGTAGTGTAGTGTAGCAGAATGTAGTGGAGTATTGTAGTGTGGTGTAAAACCAAGTCCCTACAATAGTGCAAATGATATGATATGATATGAATGTGAGAAACCAGACACAAACAGTATGGGTATGGGACTACTGGTTGGTAATTGTGGTCAATGAATGAGCCAGCAATGGGGACAATTGCGAAGATTGGAAAGAAAGAAGAAAGAAAGAAAGGAAGAAAGAAAATATAATAGTAAAACAAAATAAAGTATAAAATATTATACTATAAAAGAAACGACATCATGAGAGCGGGGCTACTTGGTACCGCCGGTATTCTCTGGGTTGGGGAAACATATGCTTGTGTGCAGTATGCTCTTATAGTGTAAGGTATTCTATTACGTAGTGTGCAGTCATGGAATATAGTGTGCAGTCGTAGAATATAGTGTGCATTTGGGCTATTACTGTTATAGCATTATATAGGGGAATAAAGTTGTATATATTGTTTATACTGGTTTATAGTTGTATACATTGGTTTTTACTGGTTTTTACTGGTTTATAGTTGTATATAGTTGTATATACTATTTATAATTGTATATACTGTTATAATTGAATATACTGTTATAATTGTATATACTGTTATAATTGAATATACTGTTATAGTTGTATATACTGTTTGTAGTTGTATATACTGTTTATCGTTGTATATACTGTTTGCAGTTGTATATACTGTTTATCGTTGTATATAATAGTTTATAGTTGTATATACTGTTTGTAGTTGTATATAATAGTTTATAGTTGTATGTAGCATTCCTTTATTCTTGATATAGTGGATGCTCTGCGTCTTGTTAATAGAGCTACAAATTGTTTATTCAATTTGTTTATGTAATCTTTGCTTTTATAGTATTTTGTATGCTACTGTATTTAGTATACTACTGCTGTGTTCTACTGTGCGGCATACAGTGTATTTTACTATGTAGAATAGTCAAATAGTCCATGCATGCAACACATTCAGTGTGGTTTTACTGGAATTCAACACAGTCCAGAGTTATATAGTACTATTGCGTACTGAAAGAAATCCAGATTACATTAACCTTAATACTTAATGTATTAACCTAACCAATTAATATTATACATTAACATGATCAATTAATATTAACCTTACCCATTAATATTAACCCAACTAATTAATACATTACCCTATATCAATTAATATTACCCTAATCAATAAATATATTATCCTAACCAATTAATATTAACCTAGCCATTTACAGTTGGCTACTTAACGCAGTGTTGGCTTAATTTATGCTTTACCAAATAACTCGCTTTCTTCTTCTTAAGCTTGTTCCTCTACATTTCTCTATTTCTTATTTCTCAGAATATAATGTCTTCTCTAATCTTAGTATACCACCCTATTTCTATTTTCCCATAGTCAATTGTACCACAATGGTTATCCTTATTAATTAGTAATACTTGTCGATTGATTATGTCCCACTATTATCCTTCTTGGTTACCCCCGTTACTATGGCTCACCCCACACATCTCCACACTCATACTACATAGCATGGATTTGATACATAAATAATCATCCACATTATCTACAACCTGCTTTTTCCTAATCTTATCAATTATAATATACAGCTTTCTGGAAACCACGCAATCACGAAAATAAAATAAACATAATATAAACTAACACACCTTCCTTCTTCAAATCACCACATCAGTTCCAACCGATGCCAGCAAAAGAACTAGACAACTGGGCATTCCACTTACCCGCCATCTCAATGGGGGGATATCTTCTAATTGGTAATAATTGACACTACTCGGGTCCCTATCTTGTTGCCTTAAGCAGTAGGATCAGCATCAGCAGGAGCAGCAGCAGAGGCATCAGCATCCTCAGAAGACTTCTTGTAGTCTTCGTAAGCAGTCAAAGCATCAGCAAAGTGAGCATTGAACAATTCGTCATCTTCCAACAAGGCCAAGATTTCTTGGTTGTCCAAATCCAACATCATACCAGTGATCTTACCGGCAGCTTCTTGTTCGTCAGCCTTACCAGTAGCAACAATCTTGGGGTACAATTCTTCACCCAAAATTCTCTTGTGTTGTTCTGGAGGAGAGTTGGCAATGATGGCAGCCAAGTCTCTTTGTTGACGGCCCTTGTTGTTGGGACCACGGTTAGGGTAGTAACCTCTTTGTTGACGGTTGTTTTGGAAGTCACCGCCGTAAACTGGTGGCATACCGTAAACTGGAACAGGTTGGCCGTTAGGACCAGGTCTTGGCCATTGACCTTGAGGAGGAGGCATTTGACCTCTTGGCATCATCATTTGAGGGTTAGGACCAGGGAATGGACCGTTGGCTCTAGCGTTAGGAGGGAAGAAACCAGGTTGTTGACCGTAGAACATAGGAGGAATGAATTGGCCAGGGATACCACCGGTAGCAGCAGCGTTTTGCATTCTCATTTGGTTTCTGGCTTGGATTTGTTGTTCCATTTGGGATCTTCTGACATCCTTTCTTTGAGCCAAGGCAACGTACAAAGGCTTACCCAAAACCATTTTTTGGCTCATTTCGGTGATGGCCTTGGTGGCTTCTTCAGGAGAGGAGAAACAGACGAAACCAAAACCCTTGGACTTACCGGTTTCATCGACCATAACTCTGGCAGAGGTGATAGTACCGAAAGGCTTGAATTCTTCTTCCAACTTTTCAGAGTCAATGGTATCATCCAAGTTCTTGATGAACAAGTTAACACCTTGGAACTTCGACAAAGTTTCCAATCTGGTGGATTCGTATTGCTTTCTCAATTCCTCAATTCTTTCTCTCTTCTTTTGGGCTCTACCAACGTACAACTTCTGGCCCTTGATTTCCTTGTCGTTCAATTCTTCAACGGCCTTCAAGGCAGCAGCGTGTTCTTCAAAGTTAACGAAACCGAAACCCTTGGACTTACCTTCAGCATCGGTTTCCAAGACAGCAGAGGTGATCTTACCGAAGGGAGTGAACAATTCTTCCAATTCGGGTTGGGTGAAGGAGGTGTCCAAGTTCTTGACGTAAACGTTGGTGAAGTTAGCCTTCATTTCTTCATACTTGGATTCTCTGTCCTTCTTGGAGATGTGCTTACCAACAAACACAGTACGACCATTCAACAACATACCGTTAACATTCTCAATGGCAAATTGAGCAGAGGCGGCATCCTCGTAGTGAACAAAACCAAATTGCTTGGATTGGCCGGTTTCATCAGTGGCAACCTTACAAGACAAGATCTTACCAAAAGTAGCAAAGGTATCGTGCAAAGCCTTGTTGTCGATGGCAGGGTCCAAGTTCTTGATGAAGATGTTACCGTCACCGTTTCTTCTCAAGGCAGGGTCTCTTTGAGACCACATGATACGGCATGGACGGCCCTCGATCTTGTGGTAGTTCAATTGTTCGATGGCCTTTTCTCCATCGTCCAACTTGTGGTAGTTGACGTAAGCATAGCCCAAGGACTTCTTGGTCACAGCATCACGACAAACTCTGATAGAGGCAACTTGGCCAATAGGAGAGAAGATCTCGTACAACATGGCCTCGTTGACAGAGGGAGCCAATTCACCCACATACAAAGAGGCAGATGAGTCGGCGACTGGGTTAACTTCCGAGGCTTCCTCGCCAGAAGCAGCAGCAGCAGCAGCGGGTGCAGAAGTAGACTCGGTCTCAGAACCGGCGGCTGGGGCAGCAGAGTCCAAGTTTAACTTTTCCAAAGCTTCTTCAACGGGTTGAGTGGTGGCGTCGGTGGAAGACATGGTTGGAGTTTTTTTTATACTTTTTTTAGGGTATAGGTATAAGTTTTTTTTTTAGTTTTTTTAGATACGAAGAAACGTGGCAAAAGGCTGCTGGACAATCTCTTGGCTGGTACGCTTCGTTCAGGAGGAAATAAAAGACCGGGGGGTAATTTATCTGACTGTTGATGGTAAAGAACAGGGGAGTTTGGCTCAAGCGCTGATGTTAGATGGGAGGTGCTTTTTTGATCAAAAATTTTCACTACATTGTTTGGCCAGAGTACACGACCTCCATCTCGAATATGGGGTTACCCGGATGAGGTCCAGGTATACCGATATGGCAGATGTTAATGATATGGAAGAGATTAATGTATAGTGATATGGAAGAGATTAATGTATAGTGATATGGAAGAGATTAATGTATAGTGATATGGAAGAGATTAATGTATAGTGATATGGAAGAGATTAATGTATAGTGATATGGAAGAGATTAATGTATAGTGATATGGAAGAGCAGATTTATGTATAGCGATATGGAAAAGTAGATTAATGTATACTTTGTCCTATCAGATTGTGATATTATCTTAAGGTAGTCTTACTTACAGTATTACTGTATGATTGTATCTATTGGGCTCGTATTATGCTATTATTATTATGCTATTAATATGTTTCAGTAGTCAAGTCGAGGTACTGCTTATTGTACCGTAGACTTATTGCATAATGCTGAGAGATGTAATTTACATTAAATAGCTCTCAATTGTAACAGTATACATTATAGCACTACACTTAAGTATAGCACTATGAATTCTATGCTCTAATTGTGCTTACTTTCTCTTAACTAATTTTTATTTTCTTTAGATTCAAACAGCTTACATTAAGTCATGAACATTTATAGTATTTTCACACTAGATGTTCTAGTTAGAAAGTATTACTGATATTTCACTATACCTTCACATTAGTACTAGAAGGAAGAAATAATTACTCTATTACTTATACTGATTATTTTATTGCTTATACGGATTATTCTACTACTTATACGGATGATTCTTTTACTTATACGGATTACTCTCATACTTATATTGATTACTGTATTACTATACTAGATTACTCACTCTCTAACTCTACAACAATGCACACGCTGTGTTTGATGTCTACTCTGCACAAACGGTTTCATTGTGTGGTCACAGATACTATTGAATACCAATACTAAATAGTAATATTACAATATGGTAATACTACAATGCGGTAATACTACAATATGGTGATCTTCAAGACATAGATCAGGTACTTACTTTTCCCGTTTTACCATTTAAAGAGTCTGGTATACTAGCCGTATTTCTTCTCGCGCTATCCTTCTCCACTACAATGTACATGTACTGCAGTATTAACATTATCTATCATTCTATTACTACTAAATGTAAATTATACTATAACATGCATTTATTAATGCATCGCATAATGTATTGCATAATGTTAAAATTCTCTTAAGTTAGGAAGGTACAATAACCATGTATTTCTACCATACATTCCTCTTTCAAATTGCACTATAACTACACAGCATGGTGCTTTATTCTACTCTTATGCTAATAAAATTTATTCCGATATAGTACACCAATAGCTGTATCCTGTACGTAGATTCACTAATGAAAGCTCAGTGATCTCAGGCATTAGCCATGCTTATACTTTCACAGACGCTGTGAAGAGGGCTTTGGCGGTAACGACTTAGGAAGCTTGCTCTTCTTTGACTCGCTCTCACGATCCTTGATCTTACTGTACATGAGATGGATCTTCTTACTGGGTACCTTGGCTGGCCAGTAGAGACTAGCGTACGACCACAAATGCTTGTCAAGCTTCTCTCTTCCGTCCTTCTCACTAGACTTTTGGACTATGCTCTCAATGAAGTCTCCAATTTCCAAGAGCTCTTTCTTCAAAATATGCTTCCATTCCTCTGTGTCCACACCCTTTGGACCCTTGTGCAAACGCACCAACGATCTGGATACAGGCTTGAGTGACATCTTGCAGTAGCCTTCATCCATGCTGTCGTATTCCAAGTCGTTTTGATCTTTGGCTTCGTGCTTAATTTTCATGTGTTCTCCATTGTGAGCCTCGGAAGATATGTTTTCCTTGTTAGAGACAGCTGGAGATCCCTTTGCCTTGGTTCTACTCTTCTTTCTCTCAATTTCTGGAGAAGTCGACCGGATAGGGCCCTTCTTGTGCTTGGTAGGCCCTTCAGGAGTGGGCGTCTCGGCTCTGGGCTTTCTTATGACCTTCTTTTTGATAGATCCATTGCCAGCATCACCAGCTGACCCGGAGCCTCCTTCATCTTCGCCACGAAGTAAACTGAACAAGTAGTCGACTCTTCTTCCAAGATGAACAGACCCAGGTACTTTCTTCACTATTATCTTGTCCTCTTCCTTCTTCACTTCCACCTTTCCAACTTCATGAGTAGCGTTGGCATCTTCACCGTTCCCACTTGCACTTCCAGAAGTCTTGGGTGGGGCTTTGGCATTGGCGTTTTCCAAGTACAACTTATTCTGCAAGCCCAAAATGGGATCATCTCTAATCTGAACCCAAGAACCGTACCCAAACTTGTAAACCCCGACTAAAAGCATGGAATCATCCTTTTCGGTCCAGTCACATTGCCATTGCATCACGGGCTTTGCGGGCCTTGGAAGTGTGAACAGAATAGGCTTCTGCTTTGGAATCATGCTTTCCAATAACCTCATATCCTTGGGTCTGTTCAATACCAATTCGGCATTGATATTCTTAACACCTTGGTACTCAAAGAGAACAGCTTTTTTCTCCTTCTTCTTGGCAAGCCATAATGCCATTGGATTGGGGCCATCGGGATTAACTATACCTCTTTCTTTCAGTTCCATTGCCTTTCTTTCTAACTCGGCTAGGACCTTGGCTCTTCTAACTTCTTCCTCCTTCACCAAAGTGCGAGACATGTTGATAATTTCATTGTATGCATGTTTGACCAAAATAGGGTTCTTGTTGGTGATACTCCCGTCTTCGACAAGTTGTTCCCATTTCCCAGACAAATCTCCTAATCTCAAGATTGACCGGTAGATACCTCTGACTTCTTTCTCGGACAATTGATGCGTATTTCCAGCAGCCCTTCTTCTCCTCGAGGACTTGCTGTCTTCCTCCTCTTCTTCGTCCATGTCTGTGTTTGTTTCCGACCCATCCGTCAACTTCTTGAGAGTAGCCTTCCGTCTTGAGTACAAGGCAATTTGTTCCTTCATCCATTCTTCTTCGGCCTTCTGCTTCTCCTCGCTCTTCAATCTTTCTAATTCTTCCTGTGGGATAATGTCGTCCCATTCAATATCGGCCTTGTAGTCTGTAACTTCGAATTGTTTCAAGAACTCTTCGGAACCCAAATTCGATTCTCCAATTTCAGGAGTGGTTATGTGGTCCTCAGCATGGTTCAACACTTCGTCCAAATTCAAGTCCTCCAACTTCTTTTGATTGTCATTAGGTTTAAACATATTGCCAGCACCAAATTTCAAAATTTGACTCAATTCAGATACTGAAGGCTCATTCTTACTCTTCTTCGAATTAGGATCGGTAATACCCAACGATATAATGGCGTACTCCAAAACCATCTTCTTTCTAGCTCTTTCCAAGATTTGCTCCTCCACGGTATCTTTACTGACGAAACGATACACTGACACATGCTTCTTTTGGCCAATTCTGTGAGCACGAGCCATGGCTTGCAAGTCAGCTTGTGGATTCCAATCCGAATCAAAAATAATCACAGTATCAGCGGTCATCAAGTTAATACCCAAACCACCAGCTCTGGTAGAAAGTAAAAACACAAAATCTCTTGAATCTGGCGCATTGAAATGATCAATAGCTATTCTTCTTTGCGAAGATGGGATACCACCGTCCAATCTTTGAAATGCATAACCCTTGATAGACAAATAGTCTCCCAAAATATCCAACATCCGGACCATTTGAGAGAAAATCAACACTCTGTGACCTTCCTGCTTCAAACGGGTTAACAACTGCTCCAATAACACCATCTTACCTGATGTCATGATCATACCCTTTAACACATTTTCTCTTGAATTGGAACCTGAAGCAACTAAAACCTTGTCTTCGGCACCATCAAACAAGTACGGATGGTTACTTGCTTTCTTCAACTCACTCATGACATTCAAAAGCGAAATGGGGGAGCCCTTGTTGCCTGCGTTTAAAGCAGAATAGTTCTTAGTGATAATGTTTCTATAGTATTCGGTTTGAATATCGGATAATTCCACACGAAGAATTCTTTCAGTCTTGGAAGGCAACGACTTTTCAACATCCTTCTTCAACCGTCTCAAGATAAACGGACGAATCTTCTTCTGCAAATCCTTGATATATTGTTCCTGTTCGGCATCTGGACTTTCGAAGTCAATTTCCTGCTCAATATTGAATTTACCTGGCATTAAGAAATTGCATAATGCGGCCAACTCCTTCAAATTGTTCTGCAATGGAGTACCAGTGATAAGCAATCTGTTTGCGACCTTGAACAGTTTCAAGGACTCATAAAGTGACGATTCGGCATTCTTCAACCGGTGGGCTTCGTCGACCGCTAAAAATTGCCATTTTATAGCTCCCAACTCATTTCTGTCTTTCAAGATGTACTCATAGGTAGTCAACAAGACGTTGAACTTTGGCTTATTGTTGGTGTTGTAGAATTCGT
Source organism: Lizanozyma gosingica (assembly GCA_030463055.1). Taxonomy (NCBI): domain Eukaryota; kingdom Fungi; phylum Ascomycota; class Pichiomycetes; order Serinales; family Debaryomycetaceae; genus Lizanozyma; species Lizanozyma gosingica. The sequence continues at coordinate 15,284 of JAKVQZ010000076.1, read as the reverse complement.
AGTTTCTAATCATTCTACGCGATTCAGTGTTTCCCAAATAGTAGATGCAATTGATATCCGGAGACCATTTCTCAAAAGTCTCTTGCCAAGCGGGAATAGTAGACAAAGGCACAACTACTAAATGAGGTCCATTTTGTCTTCTGGCACAGATCAACCATGAAAGGAAACATACAGTTTGCACAGTTTTACCCAACCCCATCTCATCGGCCAAGATACCATTTTCGTTTCTGGACCAGAGGAAGGCCATCCAATTCAAACCGGTCAACTGGAAATCTCTCAACTCCCCGTTCTTGACAAAGACGGGTTGTTTTACCAATTTTTCAAACCTTGGACGTTGCGAAAGTGGGTAGTTTGCAGAAAAGTTGGGCAAGATCTTCAGCTTTAACCTTTGTTGGTATTTGGACACCTGGTCAGGGGCTATTTGCGCAATCTCCTCGGCATTCTCCCACGTACACTCGTCATAGTAAAGACGCTTCCACTTACACAAGTACTGTAACTGGCTCTCACCGCTACTGAGTTCAACTCTGTCGCTATCGACAATCCGTTCGACTTGGGTGTATTCATCTTGTTCCTCCCGTTTTCTCTCTCTTTCGATATCCATGGCTTCGATATCCTCCTTTGTGGTCAACGGATCGTTCCGGATTTCCTGGTCTGCCACGATATACTGCTTGATGTAATTTTCGACTTTCCGGAAACCTTTGATCGACTTCAAATCGTCCCACGACTCCCAAGTGTTGTGCAAGTGGGAGGCATCAGACCACTTAATCTTGAACAAGTAGTCGAACTTGGGGTCGTCTGTGATCTCAGAATTCTCCTCGTTCAACTTGTGGTCCATCACCTGGTCAATGCCTCTTTCGCTTTCTCCCTCAGTGCTCTGCGCCTGTTGGTAGTAATAGTAATCGTCTTCTACATCACCATCTTCCTCGGCTTCTTCGTCACCGCTTTCCAACAAATCGTCGTCGTCGTCGTAGTCCACGACGTAATTGACCTTCTTGTTGTTGTTTCTGGTGGAGAACCGGAGTTCCTGGGGAATCACTGGAGTGGACGACTTGGATTTGGTCGAACTCTTAGACTTGGCCAACTTGTTGCTTTTCTTCTTTGTAGCTTTCAGTCTCAACAGGTTGTTCTTACGTTTTTTAGCTGAAATAACGAAATCTTCGTCATCATCATCGTCGTCGTAGCCATCATCGTCCTCATCTTCTTCATCCTCGTCTTCGTCCATGGCCATGTCGTCATACGCTTCCTCTAGTCGCTTTTTCGACCGTCTGTGGGACCGGGAAATATCGCCCTCGTCCTCGTCCTCGCTTTCAGCCAAGCTGTGGACCTGTTTTCTCTCTCTATGAGATCGCCTGAGCCCGTACAACTCCGGATTCAATTCTGCCTCCTCGGGCACAAATGCCTTGACCATTGTGTGTTCTGTTTTGTATGCGATTGGACGCCAGCAGCAACGGCGTAGTCAACTCTGGCGGTGGATCAAACACTTGTAAACGATTAGAATACGTTAGAATGCGCGTCAGACGAACTCTGGTGTATTTTATAGGATGGATCCCGTTTCCTTGGTTCGTATGTTTAGCTTCGGTCTACGGTTGTGTCCAACGGTGTTTACGTCACCAAAGCGTTCCCAAAGTTACCGCAAACAACAGTTCTGCTCCACAGTGTAATAACAACACTATCCACACTCAGTATATCACCAGCAGTAGCCGCAAGTAGCACTAATAGTGATAAATAGTAGGGTAAAGTTTTTGGTTTTAAGTTGAGAAACAAAAAATTAATTCTTTCTATTGGGGAAAATTTTTCAGTTATCACCGACGACGATAATTAAGATAAAATTGGCTGACACACTGAGGATAGACATGTGCTATTGGCTACAGGTACGACGGATGCCATTAGAACCGACGGAGGGCTACACGGAAGGATTAGGAGAGGAGAACGCCAACATTGACGGGCGTAAATATCCAATTGGATTGCGGTATGGAGCGTACTATAAAAGGGGAAACAGGCTTTGGGAGGCCAATTCATATCCACATCCATCTGCATGAGGCTGGCAGACACCAGCACTGGCCGTAGGTTGAGTTGGGACAATGTAGCATAACTTTTTGCAGCCATTGGCCAACACCATCGAGTGGAATAATTGGTGGAAAGGTGCGCTCTCAAAAACATCAAATTCCTCTGGATGCCAGAACACAACAGTGTACCAGCTGGTGTGCCAGAACCATAAGCTATTCACCGAATTGACCAACACCAAAAGGTATCACATCTAAGATGTAATTCCAAATCTGCAATAGGTAGGGGAAGACTGAATCACCATCAATGGCATAACAGTATTTCTCGCAACAAGCAACCCTGGACACTATCCCACGTGCACTACCACTAGCACAAGAGGTAAACCAATCGCAATAAACACTTAGACTGAATGTCATTAAATTCCATGAATAACAACCTCAGTGACATAGTATCAAGTAGGACTTAATCCATGTATAAACAATGGCAATTGTAGCATACAATTTCAACATTGGTCCTGGGCGTAGTCTATCATAAACGGGAGCTGTTGGCTCTTATTCGATCGTTAAACTAGTTTCTGCAACTTCTAGCCGAAATTTGCAACCATTCTAAACCCTGTATCAATAACTGCAACTCTGGTCATCTTACTGAATCGATCAACAAGAATGGTACACCCGGTCCATCATAATGCTCAAGGGCGTAGATACAATAAGCATCATTCTACCACTGGCTAGGGACTATTTTCGTACCGGCAAGACCAGTTTCAACATTCCTTTGGAGAAGTTGTTTAACTTTCCATAGGGCAATCTGGGATGCAGAAGTTGCCTAAAAGGTACTTAGCATCCATTGGATAAACACTAGCAAAAATATGTCAAACATGTGGAAAAGTGGGTTACATATTTCATCCCGGCTCACACACGGTATAGAGACCTTTGGTACCTCCTGGGAGATCCAACATATTCGTTAACAAAGGCACTAAGCAGAAGAAATGGTATAAATAGAAGGGGATTTGCTTTTCGTTGACTTTTTTTCTGGTATCCTTAGGAAATGGTTATTTGCACGACCTTTAATTTTGAAGAGTCGTGTAGATGTCATTTTGTTTATATAGTGATTCTTATTAGGATATGTTAAGGCAGACAACTCTCTCCAAGTGGGTGAAGGTTACAAGTTGGGTATGTTTAGAAATAAGACCAATCAGTTATGTTATCAAAGTTTTATGTTTAGTTTCATTGCTAGTAGCCACAGAAGGGAAGTGTATTGTTGCACATGTTCATGCATCATGCGCTATACCTCATACGAAACTTAATCCTTCATTTTTGAACTTATAATTACATTTCATAGTTGTACTTCATTATTATGCTCACAGTAGCTTTTCATAGTAATTCTTCCTATTTATCGTTAATGATCTGCATGAGTGCAAATACATACATGGGCTGATGGACTCCTACAAAGATCGAGCATACACAAATGCAATACGCAATATAAGGAATGTAAGGAATTATTGTTTGATATGTTTGACTTCCCATGTTTCATTCTACTATAAGTTGAATAATTTACAAAGGAGTTTTATATAAAATGAAATCTCGTGCTTTGACCAAACTCAGGCACACTTCAAGAGGTTGAGGAAAGGTATATAAGCTCTAGTATTTTAAGCCAACTAGTTTTATGCCTTCCTTTATCCATAATTTCAGTGACTGGACATTCCAATACAAAAGCCCAGCAAAACATGCCTTCTAAACAGGGAGGAACATGAATAGCATTTTCGGAGCTTTGTCAGTAGTCACAGGTATGTTGGCAGTTAATGCTTACACAGAAGAGGTTTTACCAACTTCCATGGGTAGGAAAAGACTGAAATCTGGCACACATGTTTAGGTCACCTCAGGATTGGATCCTTTCGTACTTTTGTTGTTTTGCCTAAAAATACAGTGTCGTTACATTATGGTTAATGTACTCACTATAATATAATCATTGATAATGCTATGAAGGAAGCTATAATGGCTGCGTTCTGTGAATTAACCACTATGGCTTTTAAGCACTGCACATTATATAGTCCGCCAATTACTATGCAAGCTTGTTCCTCTCTAATATAAACTTTTGTTTTCAAGGCATAAACGGAACTACATAGGTGATTAAGAGGTAGATGGTTCCTTTTATTACCAAGATTATGAAGTATACATCAGTAACCTATCAATTAAGCTAGAAGCATGATACTTTTCACCGTTATTATACTGAACTTAATAGATTTGAAGTTCCCCGTTAGTAGCACGTGCTTATCATGTGATGTTATAAAGAAGTATAACTGGAATTCTACAACATTGCCCAAACGATCTAGACATCTAGACATAAATAATATGACTGACAGAGGGTAGCATGTTGTAGATTTCCAGTTATATCACCGTTGCATTGTACACTAGTGTTATACAACTTCTCCGCATAGGGTATTCGCGGCTGTTTCCTGTTAGTATTGGCTAGTAATTAATCAGCAGGCTGCAAAATATAATTGTGCTGTCCCCGAAGTCAACAGTCTGAAACGCAATTACAACTCATTCCTCTTGCTTGTCTGTATTTACAACAGACAAGCGGTATATCTTGGATTTACCGGTAGGAAAATCTTCTACTCTTGAAACTTTTTAAGAATGGATCTGTATTTAACTATCTAGATAAAGAGGAATCGATAAAAAAAAACTGAATAGTAAGAGAAGGTGTGTTAATGTACTTCTCAAGCATTGCCTAGATGGTACTAAGACTATTGGGACCGTGGCACTTAATGCAAAAAATATAATACGGAAGCTAATTGATAATTGGCTTTTTTATTCACTGTTCTTTTGTTGGAATTTCATTTCTGCTTCTTTGAATATTTTCCTTGACTTTCTGGTTTTTATTTTTTTGTATGTTGCTTTTCATTTTTCAGTGGTTTTGTTAGCTTTCACATTTTTTGCTTTTTTAATTGCTTTCTTTTGTCTTCTCTCATACAATTCTCTGTGGGATGTTGTAAGATGAGCCACATGCTTTATGCCATGAATGCATCCTTGAAACTTTGAATCATTCAATCTTCACAGTATGAATCTGCAGAACATCCCAAGTTGTATGGTGTACAACCACCTTCTTTAAAGGGGGGTTTTCTTATACGCATTCTTGTTCTCACATTGTTTATATCCACCGTCACAATCGGAATAAAATTAACAAGTCTGCCATTGTGTCTCAGTCGAAGCAAAGAAACTCTGGCTCCAAGCACACACTTTTTTATCCGAAATTGAGTAGTCGTTCAACCCCGCATGTTTCCGTCGCCAGTCTCTGTCTATCAAAGTACCTACAGCGAACACTGCAGTGATGACATTGCCAATAATCCTGCACTGACTGGAGCATTCTAGCCAATCGTCCGCGAAAGCTGCATGAAAAATGCCCCACCACTACCACTTGTCCTACAATAAATGTTGCTTGTACCTTTCAGTCAGAGCGACCACCAAGTGTCATATTGTACAACTGAACTTATTTTTATCTATCGTCTTGCGGAGGGGGGGTTCTCTTGTTCGTGTTATTCCCGTATTTGCAACTTCTTCGACAATGACAGCTGCCTTAATATCGAAAATTAAGCTACCTTTTTTTATCCTTTTGCTCCATCATAAGGCTTGCAAAAACTCCATATTCATCTCCCCGAAATTGGCTATGGTTATGCGATTGATACGGATCTAGGGTATTTTCACTTGTCAGCAATATGAGAACCTCTTTCATTCATCAAATGACTATACCCTGTACATAATGGCCAACGTATCGTCATACCGATTACTCACAGTATATAGTCCGTGTCATGCCAAATCGCAGTCACAGATATCTCTTATGCGAAGGCTGATAAAATCAACATGAAAAACACAAATATTCCGTTCTTGGAATCAAATCTGGCATCGTTTTTGTATGTCGAGGAGGCTGGAATGAAGGCAGTTCCATTTTGACAAATTACGTCCACCGTTGCTGGAACATTGTAAGTAACTACTGTTGCAGCTGAAGATGCATGACACACAACCTGAGCCTGATCAAGTTTTGCCATGTTTCTGTAAAACACTATGACTGGATGGGAAAGGCTCGATTTAAAAAATGTTCGTCAGATTAAGAAGCTTAAATAGTCAAATATCCTTCGGTTGCTTCTCAGGCTAATTCAATGTTAAAGCCTCTATCTTCTTGCCATACACTTGCTATAAAGGCCGTGATTAACCTCCACTGCACACAAGATGGTAACTGGATGATTTAAGTGGATTTACGTGCAAGAGCTGTCCAACCGATTTATCTTTCTTAATCAATTGCATTTGGTGTGTTGGAAAGTGCCGGAGGATGTCAATGCATGAAAAATAAAGGTAACTGATAAAGTGATTAATTATTTGAGCTTGACTCACTGAAATTATCCACCTCTTTTGCTGCCTATTGGTATTAAAGAAGAGTAAATTAAATACCTCCTTCCTGCCACAAAACATAATAAAATGTTGCATTGATAAATATTTGTTAGCTCGTAACTGCATAAATAGCCTGCAGTGGCTTACAACTTATTTGAGAGCCGTAGCGCCTTATACTTGATGCTGGCATTCAATTTAGGTTTAGAGAATTGTTCTATTCATCCGTCCGCCATTCCAATTGTTGATCAACATCATCTACAACGAAGAAGAGTAAGTGGGCTACTGGAATAGTTTTTGATATATTGCCTTTTTTTTTTTCCGTTGGACTTGCACTATTCACTTTTTTTGTTTGTGATGCACATAATAAAAACTGTGAAGTATTTAGAATCTGTGTGTGCCATTGTTACGGTTTACGAGAAATATCACAACCACAGTACGAATGGCATCACTTAATGATCATGTCAAGCCTCAAGTTCTTCGCTAACTATAAAAAAGCTGACTGAGTAACTACAAAGCCACAGTTATTGGCTTAGCTGCCAAGCAAATGTTTGCAAGATATCACCAAGTTGTAAGACAAGTTAAAGCATTCTTATGTACGAACCTATTTTTCACTTGCGATAAGCTAAATAGGGACAATTCGTTCTTGAGAGGCGTTTGATAAGCTGTTAACATTCTTGAGAGGCACTTGAGAAGCTATTAGCGTTCTTGTGAGGCACTTGATAGGCTATTAACAGAACCCTATTCTGCTCTTGGCATACAATTATAGTTATATCTCCTATACAAAGGCTGATATAATCAACATGGAAAATAACTTGTTCTTGGAATCCAATATAGTATCATCTTTGTATGTCGAGGTTGGAATAAAGATTGCTCCATCTCGACAAATTAGGTCTATCATTTCTGGAACAGCGTAAGTAACTTTCTATTGTAGCTCCACTTGGAGAGCATGTAGCACATTAACATTTTATCATGCTTACTGTTGTATATCAAAGCTTTTTTTTGTAAGATTTATACCTGTTTTATAGAAGTCTATTAATGGAAGAAAATCATGCTGAATTAAATTCATACGAAATCACAATATCATCGATTGCAAAGTGGTACTCCTTAACAGGAAAAGGCTACATTAAGTTTGGGGTGGTACTTTCAGTTAGCTGTCCCCATTCCCACCTTGTCTAGGCTTGATGATAGTAACTTTTTCAAAATGGGTCCATATCTTATACTGTCAACTTCGTCTTCTTGGGCAAACAGACTATGGCTGAGGCAATCTTGGTATGCTTTACCACCCTTTTGGCATTGGATGGTGTGACTCTGTAACTTGCTTCTTCCTAAGCAACTTTTCGTTAAACTTCAATGTTAGTATGTATTGTTTACTCTAAGGATAAAATTATATAGATTTTGAACTATGGTTTTTGTTGTAAATCCTATCTCTATACATGTACTTCGGTCGTGTTATTATCATATTTTGTGCTAACAGCCAACCTAATATTCTTCATTAAGGATAATATTGTTTAAGAATAGAATTATCAGACATGCGGAAAGAAGCCAAAGCAGGAATTTTTCAGAAGCCTTACTGAATGAATACTTCAAGGTTAAGTCAAAATAGTATCAATACATCATTCATTATGTAGATAGGAGATAATTTATTACTTTTCATTAATACCAAGGCATGGTACCGTTAGGCAGCAAAAGAGGTGGATAATTTCAGTGAGTCAAGCTCAAATAATTAATCACTTTATCAGTTACCTTTATTTTTCATGTATTGACATCCTCCGGCACTTTCCAACACACCAAATTCAATGGATCAAGAAAGATAAATCGGTTGGACAGCTTGCACATAAATCCACTTAAATCATCCAGTTACCATCTTGTGTGCAGTGGATGCCAATCACGGCCCTTGTAGCAAGTGTACGGCAACAATATTGCAAAGAGGCTTTATAATTGTATTATCCTGATAAGCAACCGAAGGAGATTTGACTATTTGAGCTTCTTAATCTGACGAACATTTTTTAAAGCGAGCCTTACTCATCCAGTCACAGTATTTTACAGAAACATGGCAAAACTTGATAAGGCTTGGTGTTCTCAATTTGGAACTACTTACCTTGTTCCTCCAATGGTAGATATTATTTGTCAAAATGGAACTCTCTTCATTCCAGCCTCGACATACAAAAATGATGCCAGATTGGACTCCAAGAACGGGATACTTGTGTTTTTCATGTTGATTTTATCAGCCTTCGCATAAGAGATATCTGTGATTGCGATGTAGCATGACAAGGACAACGTTGCAAGTAATCGATACGACGATACTATGGTCATTATGTACAGGTTACAGTCGTTTAGTGAATGCAAGAGGCTCTCATAATATTGAAATGCGAAAACACCCTAGGTTGAATATGTAGGCAGACTCGCGTTTATCGCATGATCATTGCCAAGTTCTGGGAGATCTGAAATAACTATTGAATTCTGCAAGCCAAAAGAACGGATAAAAAGGATGAAAGGGACGACATGAAGATATTAAATCATGCAATAAATTCAAATTTCGTGAAACAAGGAAATGCTTTATTATTTCTGAGCATATTAATTTTGATGTTATGGGGAATCGATGATATTTTTATTAAATATAAGACAGAATCCATGGAATAGAATCGGAAGCGCAATTAAATAGGCAAAAAGTTTTATGGACATCTAGTTTTAATTAAGAATCTATATATATTTGGATAAGTAGTATTGTGTTGTAAACCTATTATGCAACCGATATAATCCAGGTAAAATGAATTATAGTGTCAAATATAAAAGCCCACACTACTTTTAATGCTTTTTCTTTTCTTACCAATGAAACTCGAAATACGGTTGAGTCATATGTAATAATTGGGAGATTTATAACTAGGCAGAATTCATGCAACTTTACATTTTATTATGAAATATGAAGAATCATCAAAGTATCATTGAGAAGAACCTCTTATTCGTAGGCTTAATTTTCACCCAACCATGCTTTTTCTTTCTGTATAAGAATACATGTATTCATCTTACACTGTACCGAATATGTAGATTAATGCCTGCAATACATTTCTCTAGAAGCTTCTTCTGATCCAGTTTTGTTATCATTAAATGACAGATAATGCTTCTATGCGAAGACTCATAGAGTTGTGAATTAATCAGGTTGCTTCGAGAGTTGAGTTGAGGAAGTTCGATGTATATGTCGGAGGGAAGAATGGCCATGCCGTTGGTGAATCTATGGGATATCAATATCACATTGAAAAAATACGACTGGACTCCTTTGACAATAAACTAGTTGTCGCATACATCAAGCCTCTATGTCTGCAAAATAGTCTATTCAGGAGATATAAGTTCACTTCGTTAGTATTATTGATAGTATTGTTATTACCATACCGGTTGGTATTTTTGGTGGATTGTCGATATGAAAGAATGAAGGAAACAAGAAAGACTAATGTTATCAATTTCTTATTTATAGGTGTGGATCTTAAGCGTGAAAACTAAGTTTGTCGGATTGCTATGCACCTTAACCACATACCTACATGCGGGCGATGAGTGTCAAAAATGCATTCAAATGCCTTGATGACCCCAAAACTCAAAATGAGGCGAACAAAATGGAATAGGAGGCATGACTATGCGCTATTGCACATTTCTAGTGCCATTCATGGAGCTTAAAGAGGGTGCAAAAAATGATCCACCCGAAACAGTCATCGGTTTAATTGCCTAAAGTAAAATCAGGTAGCTCAACTTGGAGAAAATGCGTTTCTATTAGTGCTCTAGTATGCTATGATTGGATTGGAAGGTTGGAAAAATTGTTCGTCAGATTAAGGAGCTTAAATAGTCCATCTTCTTCGGATGCTTATGCCGGTAATACGATGTTAAAGCCTCATTCCAATATTCCTGCCTTCCACTTGCTCACAATGGTTATGACCATCATCCATGATACTAATGGTAATAAGCTACTTGTTTCAATTCATAAGTGAACTATGCGATTACTATCCAGCCGATTTATAAGTCGGAATTAATTGCAATTGTCATCCTTCAGGGAATTTGAAGATATCAGTACATAAGTGAACTGCAAAGTTGATTAATTCTTTGAGTCTAGATAACCTGGGAGAATCATAGAAAGTACCCAATTCCTTTGCTGCCTGATGGTGCCTCGCCTTTGTATTGATAATGTTTATATAATTGCCCCATTTCTATCGTGCACTGAAGAAGAACGTAATTTATTAGCTCAGTGTATTACCATTCTGGCTGATAGCTAAACAAAGAGCCCGCAGCAGCTTAGAGATTTCAGAGCCGTATCCTCAACCTTGAAATATTCATTCAATAAGGCTTATGATAAGTCGCTTCTTTGGTTTCTTTCCACGTATCTGCTAATCCAATTGTCAATCAGTATTATCTTCAATGAAGAGTGGCTGTCGTTGCAAAATATGGTATACAGCACGACCCAAGGTCTCTTTTGTACAGATAAAATGTACAACAAAAGCCATTTTCAAATCTATGTAAGGTTTCCTGTACATACTGAAATTGCAGTTTAACGAAAAATCGCTTTGGGAGAAGCACACTACAGAGTCATACCACCCAATGCCAAAGGATGTTTAAGCATATTAGCAATGCCTCAGCCATTGTCTGTTTGGCCAATAAAACTTTGTTGACTGTGTAAGATAAGGACCCCTTTTGAAAAAGTTACTATCATCAAAGCTGGACAAGGTGAGAATGGGGAACAGCTAACTGAAAGTACTATCTCAAACATAATGTACCCCTTTCCTGTAAAAGGTACCACTCTGGTTTCGATGAGATTGTGATTTTAGCGTTTTTACTCCATTTAGAACATATCGACTTCTACAAAACAGGTGTATATCTTACAAAAAAAAAAACTTTGATATATAACAGCAAATGTGGCAAAATGTTGAGTGGGCTACATGTTCTCCGAGTGGAGCTACAATAGTAGTTACTTACGCCGTTCCAGAAACGGTAGATCTCATTTGTCGAGATGGCACAATCTTTATTCAAGCCTCGAAATAAAAAAATGATGCCAAATTGGATTCCAAGAACAGGATACTTCTGTTTTCCATGTTGATTATATCAGTCTTCGTATAGAAGATATAACAATAATACGGTGAACTATAATTGAAGTATAATTGTATACCAAGAAGCAGAAAAGGGCTTCTGTTAATAGCTTATTAAGTGCCTCTCAAGAACGTTAATAGCTTATCAGGGGCCTCTCAAGAACGAATTGTCCCTATTTAGCTTATCACAAGTGCAAAATGGGTTCCTACATAAGATTGCCTTACGACTTGGTAATATCTTACAAAGATTTTCTTGGCAGATAAGCCAATAACTGTGGCTTTGTAGTTACTCAGTCAGCTTTTTTATAGTTAGCGAAGAACTTGAGGCTTGACATGATCATTAAGTGATGCCATTCGTACTGTGGTTGTGATATTTCTCGTAAACCGTAACAATGGCACACACAGATTCTAAATACTTCACAGTTTTTATTATGTGCATCACAATCAAAACAGTGGGTAGTCCAATTCTAATTGAAAGTGAAAATATCGCACGTATCAAAATCTGTGCCAGCAGTCCACTTACTATACTTCGTTGTAGATGATGTTGATCAACAATTGGACGAAAGGATAGAACAATTCTCTAAACCTAAATTGAAAACCAGCATTAAGTTTAAGCCGCTACAGCCTATTCATGCAGTTACGAGCCAACAAACTATCAATACATCATTTATTATGTTTTGTGGCAGAAACGAAGCATTTTATTACTCTTCATTAATACCAATGGACATCAAAAGAGGTGGGTAATTTTTTTGGTTCAAGCTCAATGATTAATAACTTTATCAGTTACCCTTATTTTTTATGCATTGACATCCTCCGATGCTTTCCAAAATATCGAATGCAATGGATCAAGAAAGATAAATCGTTTGGACAGCTTGCACATAAATCCACATAAATCAACCAGTTTACCGTCTTGTGTGCAGTGGACGGCCTTTGTGGCAAGTGTACGGTAACAATATTACAAAGAGGCTTTATAATTATACTAACCTGATAAGCAACCGAAGGAGATGTAATTTTTAACTATTTAAGTTCCTTAATCTGGCGAACAACTTTTTACATCGAAACTTTCCCATCCAATCGTAGTATTTTGCGGAAACATGGCAAAACTTGATAAGGCTGCGTGTTCTCCATTTGGAGCTACAACAGTAGTTACTTACCTTGTTCCTCCAATGGTAGATATAATTTGTCAAGATGGAACAATCTTTATTCCAGCCTCGACATACAAAAATGATGCTAGATTGGATTCCAAGAACGGGATACTTGTGTTTTTCATGTTAATTTTATCAGCCTTCGCATAAGAGATATCTGTGATTGCGATATAGCATGACACGGAGAGCATATTGCAAGTAATGGATACTACGATACGATGGTCATTATGTACAGGGTATAGTCATTTAGTGAATAGAAGAGGTTCTTATACTGTCGAAATGTGGAAATACCCTAGGTTGAATATGTAGGCAGATTGGGGTTTATCGCACGATCATGGCCCAGTTCTGGGAGATCTCAAATAACTATAGAATTATGCAAGCCAAAAGAATAGATAAAAAGGATCAAAAGGGACGACATGAAGATATTAATGTATGCAATAAGTTCAAGCAGCTTTAAGTTTCGTGAAACGAGGAGATGCTTTATTTTCATTTTAATTATGAAGTTACGGGGAAGCGATGATATCATTATTACATATATGACAGAATAATTGGAATAGAATCGGATGGCCAATTAAATAGGACAAATAGTTTTATGGACATCTAGTGTTAATTAAGAATCTATATTAATTAAGAATCTATATGAATTTGGATAAATAATATTATTATGTAAATACGTTACCTATTACGCAACTGATATTCACAGAATTATAGTGTCAACTCTAAAAGCCCACACTATTTTTAATGTTTTTTCCTTTTTGCTGCCAATGAAAATCGAGTTGAGTCAAATGTATTAATTAGGAATTTTATAACTAGACAGAATTCATGTAACTTTACATTTTATTAGGAAATACGAAGAATCATCAAAGTACCATTGAGAAGAAACTCTTATTCGTATGCTTAATTTTCACCCAACCATGCCTTTTCTTTCTGTATGTGACATTCTTTTATGAAGAATATCATGTGTGCATCTTACAGTGTACCGTATGAGTAGTTTAATGCCTGCAATACATTATCTCCGGAAGCTCTTTCTGACCCAGTTTTGGTATCATTCAATGGCAGATAATGTTTCTACGCGAGAACTCATAGCATTGGCAATTAATACCATAGGTTGCTTCGAGAGTTGAGTTGAGGAAGTTCGATGTATATGTCGGAGGGAAGAATGGCTATGCTATTGGTGAATCTATGGGATATCAAAATCACGTTGAGAAAATACGACTGCACTCGTTTGACAATAAGTTGTCACATAAATCAGACCTGTATGTCTGCACAATAGTCTAATCACTCTATTTCAGGAGATAAGCTCACTTCGTTACTATCAATGATAGTATTGCTATTGCCTTATTGGTTAGTTTCGTGGATTGTCGATATGAAATAATTAAGGAAACGAGAAAGACTAAGGTTATCATGTCCTTATTTGTAGGTGTGGGTGTGAGGCGTGAAAACTAAGATTGGTCTCATTGTTATGCATCATAATCGCATACCTGCGTGTAGGCGACGAGTGTCTATTCGGCAAAATCGTGGGTCTCTCAATGCATGTAGAAATAGAATAGTGATTTGCATTCACATTTCTCAGATCGAATAAGCAGTTTGATCATCATGAAAGAATTATTGATGAATTCTTACCTATTAACAGTACTTAATTATTCTATTAATTGGTGCTCTTACCCAGTTAGTAAAAGCTCATTCAATTAGAAAGTATTCATGTGAGTTCCGCCAACAGTCAGTTAGACCTTTTCCAACTTAGGCCGATTAATGGGACAAATTCAATAGTCATTCAAAATACTTTCACAGGGAATTTCTGACAAATATTGGGGGCCAAATAAAGCATGGCAGCTGAACCTTGTTTATGATAAAGCTACGAAACATGGGCGCTGCCAGAACGCTTTTAAAACCTACAAACTGAGGATCAGGGGTAAATGCTCAATTCCTGGATCGAAAAGTGTTGTCCACAATGACTTTAACTACAGGTACAATGTGATTGAGAGTAGAGCAAACCAAAATGGTTATTGCGGCTCAAAATACGAAGGGTCAACTTCTCAAGATCCTATTTCCTGAAAAATATTAATGAATTAAGTTTCCGTTATCGGCTACCATTTTAGAATTAGTACTAATTACACGAAATATGACAGCTAAACAATTTGTATCACAATATTATGTTAGGAGTATAAAAAGTACCAGGTTAAATTAACTATGATTAACTATGATTCACTATGATTCACTATGATTCACAATGATTCACAATGATTCACTACGATTCACTCTGGTTCATATGGTGAGGTGATGGCCACGGAGATTATACGAACAGTCAGTATTGTTTCCTATTCAAAGAACTTGGTTTTATCAGGAATACGATATCTTCCAAAAGAGGAGACTTAATTATCTTTTTGTTATGGTAAAGTTTACAACTTAGTATTTAACTAGCTATTGTTTGTGTTTTCTCTGTAACTATAGCTAACCGTATAAAAGGAGAACTACTAACTCTTCTTGTAGTTATGTCGAACCTGCTACAAATATTTATACGTATTGATCTACCCCATTAATATGAATAAATAAATTCTTAGGTCGTGCAGTACCGATTGGATTACTGTATGTGTCTCAGTTAAAGGTAGCACTACTTTCTATTTGGAAGAAGTAGTACAGTGGTTTCGCATATTGTTCGGAATAGGTCGTGGAAATTTACATACTAGACT
>JAKVQZ010000075.1:0-61108 GCA_030463055.1 Lizanozyma gosingica | reverse complement strand
TTGACAAATATACCTGTTCTATTGAGTCTTCCTCCTGGGAGGGGAGGAGGACAATAGCACATATATAGTTTCCCAATGAATGATGATTCTTTCAAAAAAAAAAAATGGCTCAACCTTTCCGGGCTGTAGCCTAGTGGAAGGGTACTTAAGCGGGGCTTTCACGTCATTTCGAAAGCTTTCTTAGAAAAGCTCTATCTGATTCTACTGACGGGGTGAGGTCAAGGCTCAGATCACCTTGCATAGCAGGTGGATTAGTCTTCCTACATAGAGGTCCGAAGTACTAGGTTACTTCTGGTGCTAGCCCTTCTTGAACGCCTGGTGCCAGAGTATTATATACTTTGGTATAGTGTAATGGCTAGCACGGTTCTTAAGGTAAGTGTTAGACATCAGTCGTCTAATCAAGACTTGGTTCTCTCGATAGTTGCTTAGGACAGCAAGTTTATTGAGGTTTTATGTATATTGTGTTTAGCACATATATAGTTTCCCAATGAATGATAATTCTTTCAAAAAAAAAAATTCTATATCGTGAGTAATCAGCATTTTGTATATTGCAAATTTGCACAAGGTTATGACCAAATTACAATCTTTTCATATCAGTTTCATAGTTTCTACATGTATGTGATTGGTCTATCAGAAAAATCGTTTATAATTGGGGGACAGGAAGTTGAGTATGCATCATATAGTAAAGTTTTAACTAATTTGTAGAAAGTTGAAATTATTTAATATTTCTATCATATAACTTTATTGTTCTTACCATATCAAAATACCCCCCAAAAAATTGCCCTTGGCCCATGGTTATAAGGTGTCAGAGGTTGAGTAATGCATCCTAAGTATTCAGTATTTATATTTGGCTAATTTCTGGAGGTCATAACTTACACACGAGAGCAGCAATCTGCTGCTAAGGTCTCAAAAAAAATTACGATTTGTAGTAAATTGTACTACAGTGCTTATCACCGAACACAACAATTGTATTCGTTCGGTGAAAGAAAACGGATTGCGTCATAGGATTGTCGAATAATAAAAATTGTTATATGTACAGGTAGTCGATGCTGATAGTATGCAGCCAAGAATACTAGGTATGCGATGGGAGAATATTCGCTAATGGTCACTGAGGTTTCTTCGTTACCACAACGACGTTGACATAACGTTGACATAAATGTTGTACCATTTACGAAAAACCCTTGAACTCTGCAACTGTCAGTGATATCAATATGCACTTATGTGCCTAACTCGCAAATAATTATATCCTAATAATTTCATTTGTCAGTAAAATATATGACATTCTTATAATACTCAGGAAATAGCATTACATATAGCCGCGTGTTACTTAGGAATGTCATAAAGCCCACTGTTTGCGAGAGCTTCTGAGAATATTCATTTTCCTTCAGGACTTTCTGACTTATGGTCTCATCTTCATGAAAGTCTATACCAGAGCTTCTGAAAATTCTTCTATAAATGTAGACACTTTCCCACGAAAGTACTGAAGGAACAAGATGAAAAGATATCACCAAGGAATAGCACGGTTTCTGGTAACAAGTTGAGACGAACGCCATGGGTACGCCATACATAGAAGGTTATCCTACACCCACCACTACCTACAACGACAATTACAACAGTGTATAATGGGACCACTTGGGAAATGTATGCACCTTGCTATCGCACTGGCAAAAAAAAGTGCGGTTATGTTGTTTCACTGAAAGGTGCGGGACCTTCTAATGTGGCCGGTGGAGTGTTAGCGTGGGTGACGGTGTTGCTATTTTTCCTAAGCTGTGTGGTAGCCGATACTACAAGTGTGACAATTTCAGGTAAGCTTGCTGTCGCTGCGATTACCGAAGTGGAGTTGGCCGGAGTTGAAGCGGTCTTGTAGATTGTTTATACAAGAGATAGTTTTTATAGTATCACTGATTTCGCGATCAGAATAGCACTGTGGTAGGGAAGAAATGCAACGCAGGTAAAGTTCCCTTAGGCACTTTGTAGTCGGAACATCAATCACTGAACGTGGAACATGGTGGAGTAAGTGATATACACTTGTGCATACGCCAGAATGAGCTTGGAGATAGGGACATTACTTCATTTCAGTCAACTTCCAAAGCAGCTTCGTGGACAGAAGGCTTCGACTTTAACTATGGTAAAGCTTTCGCAGTTAAATTAGGATCTGCAATCACAAGACGAATACGGCTTCCGAAAAATGTATGTGGCATCCGTACATAGTATTGGTCAGGAATTGCAACAGCAGCTCATGATTTGGCAGGGACATCATTATCTGAATTGTCATAAGTACATTTGCGACTCACACGATAATCACTGGTACATAGAGCCCTTGCGTCATGGTGACCTAACGGTTAAAGGTAGGCAGACTTTTGGCTGCAGTACTGGTCGCGAGAACATGGACTTCAATACCTGGGCGGTGGTAATTAAACATTGCCGTCAATGCTGTTTGCGTAATTAACACTAGCTTCTTATCTGATGTCGAAACAGTGTTCACCAATCTCTCTTTGAAAATCACATTTAGATGACAATAATTGCTAAAGCTATGGTATAGAGTAGTATGGAATTTTCAATGATAAGAATGCTGTATATTATACTGTAGTATATAATATACTACACCATACCTCTACCACACTTTGGCTGTATTGTTTACCACTTTGTTGTACCGATTCCACTACCAATAATTCCGTACAATGCTGTATTTGTTGGCGATGCCCCCATATCCCGACCATCAAATGAAGTTACTGGCGCTTAATCAGTGTTTTTATGGAAGAGTAATAATATTCTTAGTAAAAACTATAAACTAATACGAAAAAGATTGTGAGCAAGATGCACCTTCTACAAAATAACTAGATATAAAAGTTTGATTACTTACAGCTACTATTCCTCTTTATTGAAATAATCATCATTCATTGGGAAATATTGTACGTAGCACAATACACATAAAACCTCAATAAACTTGGCTGTTCTAAGCAACTATCGAGAGAACCAAGTCTTGACCTCACCCCAGCCGTCAGAAGAATCAGATATAATTTTTCTAAGAAAGCTTTTGAAATGACGTGAAATCCACGCTTAAGTACTCTTCCACTGACCTACAGCCGCGGGAGGTGCAAAACGTCAACCGATCCCGTTGGCATTTTTTTTTTTTGGAAAGAACAATGGTATTCAGGTAAAAACTATAAACTAATACGAAAAAGATTGTAGGCAAGTTATAATCTTCTACAGATCAGCTATATATAACAACTTTATTCCTTACGAAACATGACCCAACTTCCCTAGCAATTTGGCGCTTCCAGTATGGATTACAACTAAATGACATTTATTAAGTTGAAACATAACTTTATTAATAAGAAACGGTTCCATGGTCTAGCGGTATGACGTCTCTCTCACCCAGAGAAGGTCTCGAGTTCGATCCTCGATGGGATCATTTCCTTTTTAACCTCTAAATATAAGAGATATTTTCAGTTAGTTTTCGTACTTGCTTATTTTGCTTGCGAGATTTACTTCTATTAAATCCGCATCTTTGAACTTGTATGACGCCTTTATAAGTTCCCCATTATAGGACGATCAAAACGTTTAGTGGGTACGTAGTCACAAATGTAATTTAATAATAGGTGAGCTAGTGAGCGATAAACGCTATATGTATCTATATTTTTTTCAGATTAATTACGAAGATTGTTCCAACACATTACATGGTTGGAGATAATTTCAATCCCAAATGAGCCCTTTACCACTTCCGATAAAATTTCTTAAATTATTAAAAGCAGAATTCCAAAAATTTAACCATAAAGAGGACTCAAAGGTTGATTCAATATAATAACTAGATTCATCTTAGCTTAAGGTCGATTTTGAGAAGAATACTTATTCGTGGTAGATCTGGCATCTTTCTTTTTTTTTTTTAACTACCAAAATAGAAGTATATACATATATATGATGGAGAAACCTATGTAAAAACTACTTAACTGAATCAAAGTGTTACAATTTTTCAATTCGTTAGTAAAATACGAATAATTGGGACATCTGCATATATGATAGAAAAAATGCTAGTATCGGGCGGTCTACTTTAGATAGTTAGCTTTTCCTTCTCAATAATTAGCTAAGAAGGGACAAACTACGGTGATGAATGATGAAATTACCTTCCAGAAATCCAAGAAAAGAAATACAAATTAATTTGTATTTTTGCTAAGAATTATGATCATTATGAGATATATTCTAACTGCAAGATATTTCATAGGAAGATAAAGAATTGCACGATTCCTCGCTGATCTATAAGACATATAAATGAGTGGCACAAAAGTAAGATCTCCTCTTTGTGATCCAATCTTGTTCTAATATATATTGAAGTAAAAGCTATAAGATTACATTATAATATTGTGGGCTAGTTGGAATATCCCACATTAATTATATCTAAGAATCCAAGTACATCTTAGGTGACGAAGATCTGCAAATACAATCAGTCTATTACTTTCAGTATAAGCAGACAGGTATCCATTTGCTCAAACTCTTTTTTCGTAACAATTAATTCAGATAAAAACTATAAACCAAAAACAATGATTCTAAAACTATTCCAGATTTCTATGAATTAATTAAGATCTGGCTACATATGATGCATAAATCAACTTTCCTGTTCTCTTTTTACCGATGTAATGATTATTCTAACAGATTAATCAATAATGAACTAATACGAAAAGATTTGCAAGTTAGCCTGCTAGAAATTAGCCATATACAAAAACCGTACAAAGCATGAGCAAAATACCCTTCCATGCTTTTACACGGGGCCAATATCCTCATCCGTTTGGAGGGAAATTAATTTCTATGTTCAAATTTTTCTTTACCCATTTACAGAAAAGTAGTTAAGCAGCCAGCCAACATACAGAACTCTCAGTGTTGATATACAGACCCTGGTCAACTTTACGCTAGAAAAATATATAGCTACAATTTTACAATTAAGAAAATAGAAAATTAAAACAATAAAGTGCTTTAACTATTGAAGTTAATCTTAATCAGATTCTCTTGCTATATTCAGATATCGATTTCTATAGCCAAAAATAATTTCTTAAATGTTTGTATGAGTCCAGCTTATCATTTATAATTGAATTATTTCATAAATTGAATCGCAGCTTTTGTATATACATCTTAGAAGTTTATCTCGTTGGTTTGATATTGATTAATAGGGAAGTGTTAGTTTCATTTCCAGTTTGTTTCTAACCTTGATCGTATGCTAATAAAATATTGAATTTTGTTTGACATGTTGATTGCTTGCATCAATACTTGTCCATTTATCCCTGTCCAATATGCTACTAAATGTACAGAAATTGTTTAGAGATGTAGTGAGTATCGCATCTAGCTTTGAGACCTAAACTGAATTACTTTCACAGTCAAATAGAGGGAGAAACTGGCCCAAATTGCTCTAAAAAAGAAGCAACTTTGATCTACCAAAACAAGGCTTCTTCATCTAAGAACAGAACCTCAGAGGCAATGTTGTAGCGCCTTTTGCATTCGCCAAAGGATGAGATCTCCAGTTCGGCTCTTTCGCCGTCAAAGAGAGTATTCCATCAACACGAGGTGAAAGAGGCTTTATGTATGAAAGGGAGGATATAGGATCAGCGATCATTACGATTATCCTCTATATTGCTTAATCATAAAAGGAGATCATTTATTGAATTCTAGAAGATAACAATTATATGGTTGCAATCACGGATGTGAAGTAAAGTAGATTTGCTAATAGTACTGGTACAACAATGGTAACGAATTACATGTAAGAACTTGGACAGAAGGTGTCTCTATAAAATTGGTGTTCAGATATAGTACGAATTCGGATAGCCAATATGCCGACGACGATCACTTTTTTGAAAATTTATCTGGGATCTTTAAGGGACTTCTTTCAATAAGCAAAAAGTTGACAAGCTAAGGTTATAACGATAGATTTCTCCGACTATTCATCACTTTAGGTTAATTCAGCTTAACGTAAGACATTTGAAGTTAAGATACTACCGATATTGACAACCAATCAGGCTAAATAAATACACTAGACAAATGAACACATTCAGGAATAGAAATACATAAGATTATGTATCTTTGTCCTATTTTCACAGAGAAATTTTAAGTCAAGTGATAAATATCTACAAGAAATATTATAAAATCTGGAAATTTTACACTGTGAAACTTATTTTCTTTGGTAGAAAGAAAGAAAGAGAGCATACAATAAAGGCAATTAAGTATAGTTTAGTATTAGATAACGCGCAGAACAATTCGATACCAAATTTTAAGTTTAAAATTGATGAGAGGTATGTGTGTCAAGAAAACTAGGAGATACAAACTGCTTCTCATCCTTCTTTTTCAGGCTTCAACTTAAAATATCTAAAAAGGTGTGCTTTAATTAGTAATATATCTCTATTGTTTTTATACAGACAAGACAAATATGATAAATGGATCTCTAATGTCTAAAAGATAATGAGTTGAATAAATTCTTTGTTTCAAGATACAATTTGGAGTATCCAATGGAGTACATCGTAAATTATGGATGTGAATAAATCCATATATTTAAAACAATATTGGAGTGCTAGTACTTCCACTCCCTACTACTGAAAGGATAAACCTAGAGCTTCAATTTTGGACTTTTCTACACCTTTAATACAAAAGTATACGCCTCAGATGTATATCACTGATTTCCAGGCTTCAATTATTATAACTCCTTCCTAGGTATATTCCGGAATAATCACATACAATAATTTACCAAGACTCTCAATAACTTTGTTTGTTGTCCCAGGGGTACGCCATATTTTTTAAGCGAAATTTGCCTTAGTAAATTGGTATTTTAATTAGCTGTAATCTTCAGTTTGCAAAAATAAATCTCGATATAGAGCACATCCTTCCTCTGCTCTTTGATGTCTGATATGCTTTAGGAAGCCCAAAAAAAGAATTAATGAGTATGACCAAATAATTGACCTTTACAGTCGTAGATGTTTGATTTTATAACTTGGAATCATTTGGGCGCAAATAAATAATTATTGACGAGCTTATCAATTTTTTAACAAAGTTTATTATTAAGCCTATATACAATTTTGTTTAATTTTATAGCATACTGTGTACGTTTCATGAGCTTTTGGCAATATATATGGACTTTGTTCTTCACTCTAGAAATAATGCGTACCTGTAGGGAAGAGACGATAATTGCTAGGAACTATGGCGCCAAGTTAAAGTACTAACCAAAAGGTTATTTCATATCACACTCATCTTTGCAATCTTCCTAATTTTAATAAAAGTTTCTTCTATATCCAATGTTGAATGTTTGTTGTTAATGTAAGCTACTCAAGGGAAGGCAGTTGAAAAGTGCAAAATATTGAATCGAAATAGTATAAAGTTTATGATATCAAGCCCCTTGTATTTGTTTGGAAGTCTTTGAACTTTGTATGATAGTGAAAGAAAGACTAACTTTTTTTGGCTAATCCAATCTGACTAGCGCGTTTTCCTTAGTACGACTTCCAAAGCTTTGCTATATAAAATATAGGAAATTTCTCATGTAAGTTTTAAGTATAGGTGCATCAATAACCACTTCAACTTACATTGGAATTATTTTCTGAATCATCATCCTAAGGGAATATATATACAAGGGTGTTGGCTAAGTATGATATCTTTTTCAAGCAGTTGATGCTTTATGAACTAGCTTAGAATGAAGAGTTTGTTGTGTCAGGGTCGCACAATCATTTTTAGTTGAATTATTTTCAATTCATTTTGACTTCATTGTATACGGCCTTTAAGAGTCAAAATTCTGACTGAAATTCAGATTTATAGTGTGCATTGATTTGCAAGTATTATTTCTTGAACACTCCTCCATTTCGAATTACTTGCTTCTACAATTAGCATCATGGAATTCAATCAAAAGCGAAATACGTAGAACGTAGCTTGCATATTTCTGATTTATTATGACTCTAAGAACATTAATAAATCAAAGTTTTTTTATTGCCACCTGAAGGAATATGGCTAAGTTTCCAATGGTGATAATTATTTGAATTTGGAATACATTTCAAATCCTTCCTTATAATTGTGTCGTAAAGTATATTGATAAATAATCTTGTTTATTGTGTAGTTTTTGTATAGGCAGTTCAATTAATTCACTAATGATATAAGATACATGCGCACATGCTTTTACACCTGGTTGTCTGTCGATGGTTTTATCCGCCCGGTTACTGAATTCACTTCCCCAGCTTTTAGTGCCAATAGTGAAGTACTCGTATCCCAACATTGCCAAAGTCACGATTGCAAAGAAGGCATCATCATGTTGAAAGTTTAGATGCATTTTCGACTGGTTTCAAACTAAAGGAACCTATGGTAAAATGAATATAACTGATAGTAGTTGTTTCTTGATCAGGATGTCTTGTTGATGTATATAACAAGTGATTAAAGGTGTTCAATGCCACTCTTTAAAAGCAGTTTAGGTTTCTGCAATATTAATTCATTTTTGTTGGATATTAAGAATTTGTATCGGATGTAGCATATAATGTGAAAATGGGTACTAATGAAGAATGTCTTATAAGAATAAAACTATAATGGCAAAGGTTCGAAGAAGAAGAAGAAGCTCAAAGATGGTCCTATTTCCGCAGTGTAATGCTTCTGAGCACCATAAAGCATGAGAATTGAGCTTAAAAATGTGATGATTCAAAGATTTTCTTACGAGAGAAACGTAGCCTTATAATCTCTCTTTTCCTTTACTTTAAGCATGAAGTTTACAATGAATTTTCTGGCTCTCAATTTTGAGTGAATATTGCATTTGGTTTTTATTAGGAAGATATTCTTTCGTTTCATATTTATGGTAGGTATTACAGGCGACTTTGCTGTTCTTTTTTTCTACTTCATGAAGCAAGACGATAATGAACTAGCAGGAAAAGAGTTAAGGCTATACATTCTTTGAAGCTCAGATACTTTTATAGAATTTGATTTGCTTAAATTTAGAACAACAAAACCATATTAAATCCATTGATTTCCCATGTAGATCATGTCTTTCTGGGATTATCTTTTTTTATTTCACTGAGACACAAGGAATATGATATATGATTCTGAGGAAGAAATCAAGAGAACTAATCCTAATCCAAAAAATCCCTAAATATATACAAAGAAATAATCTTAATGGGGTTAGAAGTGGTTCTACTGCGTATGGAAATCTTCAAAAGAAGTAGCATAGAATCATACCCGTCGTCATTGAGTAATTGAGTAGCTCTGCTGGTCATCACCCAAAATATTAACTTCATACCATCGAATTATTGTAAACGCGGTTCTCATCCTATTCGGGGCGGTTATGCCATAGTATCTTCGGGTTCTCGATTTTGCGTTAAAGCTTCACGTAATCGAATGTCTGTATTCATGTTCTTGTGAACATTAAGCTTATGAGACATATGCCCTTTTATTTCTGTAAAAGCAGAATCTTCATAAACATTTAAAATCAATGTTTGCCAATCATGTTATTTCATACCATCCCGGATGCAAGCGTTGAATAAGTGGCGTCTCAATACCTTTAAATCTATTTGCGAGAATAAGGTTAAATTGATCTTTGATATCGCTTTTATGTGGAACCTTGGATGAGTGCGATTGTGAATATCGATATGCACCTGATATCCAGAGGAAATCATAAGTGGTCTTACCTCGTGCATGTTGAAGTTGACACCGTATCCAGGTACTATGGAAAAATAACTTTCTCTGCCATCTAGCAGGCAGAATTGCCTCTCTCTCAAGTTTCAACTGGACAATGACAATCACGAATCAGATTTTTCTACGACACTGATCGACAAAACGTTGCTAATCAAACTTCTAGTGCATTGGCAATTATTCAGTTTATTGGAGTCACCTGAACATTTGGCCGTTTGAATCTCCCTGTGATCTCCAGAGACAATTATAATCTACGCTGTTTTCCAATTTAAACAACCTCCATGCCTCTCTGATTTGATGAGGTTGCAAAGGTTGAACGTTATCGCCAGCATAGAGCAACCTTGTATCATCAACTTCAACCTCGACCCCAGATGCCAAACTCTTCAATATTTCTCGCTTCTGTTGCTTTTTTTCTTCTATATCTTCGACCAATTTAGCCTTTGCCTCTCTTTCCTGAACCTCAAATGCCCTTGTGATTATGTCACCCACAAACATCTTTGCCATACCACAAATAGATGCAACTATACTCTGGTGTACAGAATGGCCCAAAACCCCATTACAAAGCTTCTTAATCCCAGGCTTGTTAATTCTCAGTCTTCTGAAGGATTCGTACCGTTCCATCTGGTCATTGGGTAAGTTTAAGATCAAGAGTTGTTGCTTTCGCTCATTATTCAAGTTCTTTTCAAATTTCATTTCCTTCATCTGCTTGTATTCCTTGACTAAATCCTCATCTTCGGCAGCTTCAAGATCCTCGCTTGTAATAGATATTATGTCAGATTCACTATCTGAGCCATCCTCATCATCCCCATAAGCATCTTCCTGATCTTCACCTTTTGGGTGGTCCAAAAATTCGTAAAAGACTCTCCAAATCAACTCTTCATCTTCCTCGTCCAAGCTGACATCACTTGAGTAGTTGGGAGCTTCTTCACTCATTGTTGCTGATATCTTTAGGATTACCATGTAATAGTTTGCCAGTCAAAGCTGAATTTCTGTGTTTGAACTAATCATACATCCTGCATAAATCGGAGTTTCAAATTGTGAACTTGTAAGCACGTTTTTGTGGTGGAAATAAAATAATATATTACTACATTCTAAATCGGGCATTTACACCATCACTCAGAAGGGTTCAGTATGCAATTTTATATTTCAATGTCCCCAACGACATCATTATTGTCAAGACCTTCGTCATCATCATCCATAGCTTCATCACTGTATTCTTCCATGAATAGCTCGTCATCATCTTCGAACTCTTCATCTGAGCCAATTAATTCGCTCCTACTCTTATCTGAGTTCTTTTGTTTGGTAAAAGAACGCCTTCTGCCACCATTGATCATGGTGTAGTGGATTTTGTTTATCCCATTCAAGTAAAGAAATGCAACCTTCTTCTTCTTCTTATTGTAAATGAACCAATAATACGACCACAATGTCTGATAAGGGTAGTTCATGTCTTCTAATATAGTTTGATCGGATGGTTTGAATTCAAAAATTTGGCATTGCTCATGAATTCCACTTCCGCCATGGTTAGCATTAGTTGAATGAGAATTGTAGTAATGCGAACTGTTAAAATCTCTATTTCCTGGAGAGGTCGAAAAGCTATTATGCCTCGATGAATTTGTAGGTCCTAACAGTGGTGAATTCGTTGAAGGAAGGAAGTTCATGTACAGATTTATGGTGTCCCAAATCCAGTTTAGGACAGATGTATCTTTTCCGAGTGACATCATAAGGTTATTGAAGCGTGCCATAAGATCCTCGTAGTGTTTTATACGGTGGAAATTTTCAGTTGTTGGTTGTAAGTTGGAGAAATCGTGGTCAGGGTAGGAACTATTCAAAATTGCTATTAGATTAGCAAATGTTTTCCTTGTCGTCACACTCTCGAGAGGCCCAAATGGTGATTCGTTTAAAGTAGGTTGCGTTATTATATTTTGTTCCAGCGAAGCGTAATTGTCATGCGTGTTGGGTAGTTCACTGACGTCTGGCTTACTGCTATTGCCAGTAATAGAAGATTCCGATCCTCTCTTGAACGTTATCAGAACATTGCTCCCTCTTCTTTCTACCACATAACTTCCCCTTCGCCCTTCTGGTTCCAAGATTGTACTTGTAGTACTGGTTGCTGGTGACGACGCGACAGAACTTCCATATATCGAATTCATTGAGTGTTGACGTTCCCGCTCAAGTGACTGCGAAAACGTATTGTCGTCAATAAGTTGGTCTAAGTGCTTCTCTATGGTCTTGTATAACTTTCTGTCGGAGTGAATAGCCTTCGTCGTGAACAAGTCGCACCCACCAGTTATTATGATGCTCTTATCCAGTGACTCGAAGTTAAGCTCCTTATTAACGAAATCTATGTCAACGTTCTCTAGATACTGTTCATACACTGTTAGTATTAGTGTGCTATTAAACTTGGTCAAGTTGCCCGGTGACTATGGTAACACCCGCGTGCTGGGGAAACCTAATAAACACAAACACCCGTACTACGGATTCTCCGACAATTGCACGCTATTATTAGCACAGAGACAGATACTCCCAGCTATACATACCTTCATTGTAGCTTTGTAGCACTTGCTATGTTAGTTGATAAACTTGGATTGCTTGATGTTTAGAGGAAACTAAAATTATATCAACAACTCAAGTGTACGTATCTTCTCTGGCTTTATTAGATTGAGGTGGACGTTACGCCCAATTTGTGTGACCTGTGTGAGAAGCACTCTATGTGCAGTATTGGCCCGGAATTTCGGGGATATTATGGCTGGAATGATAAGTGGAATACACAACTTGTTACAAGCGATTTTATTGATAGATCTAACCAATGCTCAGATCTTCAAGGTCGCACTCTTCAATTCCTGATGTCTTTATGATGAAAGGAATTTGTGGGAAATTATTGACGTTACTTGTATCGTAAGCAGAACATATAACTCGGTAGTATCGTTCCATTTTCCATCCACCTATGATAGAACTGATATGTCGTGGCGTGACCGCATTCTGCGTATGTTTATCCATGACAAGTTGGACCGGAGTTTCATGTTCTATCGGCTTGTATGTGGGTTTGTATGTTTTCATTAATAGGATACGACTCTTGATAAAGCGCGTCCAGGCAAAACCAAGAGCAGGAACCTGCCTTTTCGTTTCCATATTAGTGTACATGTGAAGCTCTTCAAGTAATTCCATCTGCTCCGCCGCTCTGAGAGGCTTTGTCTGTGGTCTTTGGGAGGAGATAGTGGTGGTAGAGTCAACTATTTTCTGTCTCTTTGTAGAAGGTTCCACGATACTATTGTTCTGCGAAAGTGTTCCCAATAGGATATCATGTAGATCTGAAGATCGGTCAAAATTGACCTCCACCAGTGACTCGGGATGGCAATTACGATACGCAGTTGCATTGTCCCACCCAGAGTATAAGCCAATCTGACAATCGAGGTCTAGAATACTCTCCGTGGTGTTACCAGTGAAAGGAGTAGAATAATCGCTAACCTGATTCGCCACAATCACACAGATGTTATGCTGCTTCGCTAGCTTCAAAAGGTACGCATATAGAGTGTGCACATATACCTGTTTCGATTGTCTATCTGTGTATTTGGCATCAGATCTGAAGAAATGGTTTCGCATCTGTTCATGCTCTCGTTCTATGTGCAGCAAGCCCTGGTCATTCAACTGTTCCTCTTGTCCTAACAAGTGCTTCATCAAGTACACAGACGGTGTTATAGCATCATCTCGTCGCAAATGATGGGATATGCTATCGATTATTACGCACTTGTAATTTCCTTGGGCTAATTTTACAGGCAATTGTGTGTACAATATATGGTCCTGAAATTCCAAGTCGGGACAATATATACACGATACCTGGTCTAATATGGTGTCACTGCTCTCCTTCTGTGTCGTAATCATATCATGCATTCGTCTTGTTTCCAACGGTGCTTCAGTGGCAATGAAAATGCAGGGCTGTATCATCAATGCCATTCTAAGTAAAAATTGTGACTTTCCAGAGCCACTAGCTCCCATAATCTCAGTTACTTCTCCGCGGTATATCCCACCTCCTAGTTGCCTATCCAATTGAGTAAGTCCAGTTGGAATTTGAATTGAATCAATCAGATTAACCTTACCCGTAGTAGGAGAACACTGAAAAAGAGCTTTAAGTTTCTCCAAATACTCACCGACTTCCAATACTGAACGACTGACACGCCTAGCTACCGTACCGGGGTTATTTATCATCAAGAGATCCATACATGTTAATCCATGCATCACTATCAACTCGTGAAGTGTTGGATATTCTGTTTCCAAACTGGCCAGACCGGTCTCACCATAGACATCCATACCATTCAGAGAAGCAGCCACCTAGCAAAACTTGCAATTAAATAGTTATAAGAAAGTTATGAGACCCTGGATAGCTTTGTAGCACTAACGGTAACAAGTATCAGCAACTGCTATAACATTTGAAGGAAGTTAAGATGACGCAGTGTTCGGAATTTATTCGCATTTGTAATTAGTCGCGATGACATTACAAGTTATGCCACAAGTAACGAAGATGATAGCAAACTTAGTGAAAAGAGATACAGAGGTATAGTTATAGTGGGGGGATATAATTGTAATGGCATACTTTGGAAAGTGTTGATGCTTATGCGGGGGTAATGCGGTAATGATTCTACATCTATAGACGTCGAATGAGAGTAAAATGTACTCTAGCAATGTGTGACTTGAAATACATCATAATAATTAAGGTCTCATTAAATTTAATATCTCAATACACGGTGAATATGAATACTTCTAATGTCTTGACAACATAACAGAAATACGAGGAAGTAGTATACCTGTTAGAAATTTTGACTCTAACTCTATTGTCCACATCTCTCTAAGCTATCTAGCCATTTAGTAAAATGTTGATACCTTGTCAACGAAGAATGACTTAGATTTGATCAAACGAACAAAGAAGTTGGGAACGCTCCAACCACTAATCAATCCCACACCACCCGCACTGGAGATGGGAATAAGGACAGTATCCTTCATCTTATTAAGGTTGTATTCTACAGTAAATGGCTCGTTCTTCAAGAAATGCTGTAACGAAGACTTGATAACGTCCAACTGTCTTTTTTCAATATCGACAGCTGTCTTATCACCAATATTAGAGACGTCGCCTACTGCGAGCACATTATCGTGGCCTTTGACCACTAAATGATTATTGACGATAACAAATCCCTTGTCATCAAGAACAGAGGAGGGCAAGAAGCTCGAGTTAGGCTTGACACCAAATGTGGGAATGACAAGGTCAAACCTCAATGTGGTACCGTTGCTCAATTCAATCTGCTTCTCGTCAAAGGTTCCAACAGTAAGATTGTTGATAATCTCGACACCCAAATTCTGCAACTTGGATGTGGCGCTTCCTGAAATCTTTGGAAGGTGCTTCAAAGGAGCCAGGCTTCCAGTAACAAAAGTCACTTTCTTATTTGACTGCGAAGCTATCTCCCCAACCACTTCAACGCCAGTAACGCCCCCGCCAATGATAGCAACGGACTTTGCAGCGGCGATCTTCTCGGCGTACTCCTTCAATTTAGCTTTTGAAGATTCGGCATCGCCATTCAACTTGAATGCAGCAGAATGGGATTGGGCTCCCGAAGCCACAATCAAATAGTCGTATGGAAGAGTTTCGCCCTTTTTGGTTGTGACAGTGTTAGCTTCCAAGTCGACCGATTCAACGTAGTCCTCGACGATCTTTAACCTGTTATACAACGGTCCAAAGGCTGTCTCGAGAGGAACAAAGATCTTGTCAAACACATCAGTATCAACAAGGGCTCTAGGAGATGCGATGTTAAAGAAGGCGATTGATGTAGGTGAAATGACAGTGACTTCAGCATTAGGATCCAAACCCAAAGCTAACTTGGCGGACTTGATTCCTGAGA
Source organism: Lizanozyma gosingica (assembly GCA_030463055.1). Lineage (NCBI taxonomy): Eukaryota > Fungi > Ascomycota > Pichiomycetes > Serinales > Debaryomycetaceae > Lizanozyma > Lizanozyma gosingica. Next base: position 45,593 of record JAKVQZ010000075.1, on the reverse strand, counting down.
AGGAACTTCCGATAACAATGAGCTTCGTCATAAAGGAAAGAAAGATAAATTAGAACCAAGATGGGAATACCTTGAAGCTAATGATCGAATAAATGTCTGAAGCTAGATGGGGAAATAATCGCAGATAAGTTGCAAAGTTTCAGGTCGGACTCTTGCGTACCGTTTTTTAACTATCTTGAGTGCTTGACATATTACAACAATCACATCGCTTATATATAAATGATTCAGTTCTAAATGTTCGAATGTTTCCTGCAACCAAACAAATATTGTGGCTTAATGAGGGTTGGCGGCCACCAACTTTTCATATTGCATTTTACCTTAGTAATTTTGAAAAGTATTATTCATTTCCTGACAAACCTTTTTGATAAGGATAAGTACTTACATTAGTTGATGGAAACAATTACGTATTGGGTCCTATCTCCGAGCACAACTTAGCCCTATTTTCCCCACTATGAATTTCGGAGCTAGTGTCTGTGGTGGGTCAACGGAAATATCACCTCCAAAATGGTATGTCCGGGTAACCCATAAAAAGCCAGCGAGCCACACTTCGATTGACAGTAATGACAAAGACCTATTTAATGATTAGTTGTAGAAGCAGGAATAGTGCTGATTAGAGAGCTATGGAAGCAGTTTTAGGTTCGGCTAAGAGATTGCCAGAATAACAGCTCCAGTTTCCATATGTGCCTTCAATAACATTCTTGTTTTTAAATGACGTCATGTTAATTTCAGACTAGCTAGAATAATCACTACGTAGGTCTAGAGACTTCATTGGCGATCAGTTAGACGTCCATCGTTTAGTGGTGGCCAGCAGAGATGAAGAACCACTTGTCAACAGACTTGTCAATTGGAGCGGCAGCCAAAGGAGAAGCAGCAGGGATTTCTTCAGCAACAGTGTTAGAGTAAGTTGGAGAAGTGGTTACAGTGGAATTGGTTAAGTCGATTCCCTTAGGGTCAACGTCACCCTTGATCAACTTTTCCCATGCTTCAGCGCATTCGGCAATGATTTCTTCGGCGTACTTCTTGTTCTTGCACTCACCGCTGAAAGCAAATTGGTTTTCAGGCTTTCCGTCAGGGATCTTGTAGATTCTGAACCATTCGTTGGTGGCTCTGAGCAAACCAGGCAAGTGGGTGTCGACATCTTCAATGTCGTTCAACTTGGGGGCCAATGGGTCGTTAACGTCAATGACAATGACCTTCCAGTCAGTTTCACCTTCGTCCAAAAGAGCCATGACACCCAAGACCTTGACTTGCTTGACTTGACCAGTGTAACCAACTTGTTCACCAATTTCACAGACATCCAATGGATCATTGTCACCAACGGCCTTAGTTTCTGGGTGGGTGACGTTAGGGTCTTCCCAAGTTTGAGGGAAGGCACCATAGTTGTGGATGTAACCGTGGTGAGGGAAACAGTTACGAACAAATCTCAACTTACCCTTCTTTGTGTCTTGAATGATGGGGTTCAACTTTTGTTCCTTGGAGATTTCCAACTTGGCGTTGGTCCATCTGGGGACTTCAACGATCATGTTCAAGATGGTCTTTTCCTTGTTAGCATACAAGGGAATGTCGTGGAATGGGGACACTGGGACACCATCCTTTTCAATGAAGACCTTGTAGTCCAAGGTGTTGGCAGCACCAATTTGACGAGTGTTGTAAGACATGACTAGTTCGTTGTGGGTTGAATACCTGAAGAAAACAGGAAGAAGCGATCCACGTCCTAATACAATTGTTGAGTACCTTTTCAGAATCCAATCGCCAACTGTCCAACACCGCAAATCTTTCAGTCCGGGGCACGACTCTCCGGGGATAGATTCGAGCGTATTTTTACTCACGTGCACTGTCGAATATGGATATGGATGGAAGGGACTTTGCAATTATTTGCCCGGCAATTCATTATTGTAGTGGATCCAACAGGTGTGTGAGAAGATAATAGAATCTAATTGTGGGGGGGAAATGTCGAAAGGTACTTCTTTCTAAGCCCCGGGGTGATCTGGTGTCAATTCGATTTCCGTAAGATAATGCAGAACACGCAGTATAATATATTGGCTAAGATTCGAGACCACATTCATCTCTGACTTCTTCCGAAGAATGAGTCCGCGACAGAGCTCACGTCTCCATGCAATTCGAGAATTATTCTCCGAGCAAGAGCTCCACCGCCTGAGGTGAGAAACAGCAAGTTTCGCATCTCTATGGTTGATTGTTTGGCACACTTGTCCTTCATAATCCACCACGTATGTTCCAGCGTATATAAGGGGGATTCCCTGCAAGTAATACTGGTTCATGATTGATAGGCCGTAGACATCGCTGTCGACGAACCCTAAGACAGGGATATTTGGTACATGTTGATACAATGTCTGAGTAAACCTTAGCGTGAGTCTATCTGGGTAGCCCTTACCTGTGATTACCACTACATTGAGGCTATTGGGACACGATTGTAAATTATTTACCAATGCATGGAAAACTGCTTCTTTCTCGAGAATGACCACTGCTTGTGGCGGTATAGTAAAGAAGTTATCAATTTGCAGCCATTGGGAGAAATCCACAGGTGTCAACTCAGTCTTTGCCATATAGTAAACAAGACCCTTTTGCGATGGGTACAACTTCAAGTCATCCATGGTGAGACCTAGACCTTCCATCAACATCTCCACAAGCTGGTTGGCATTGTTTTGGTTCCGCCGAAAGAGTTCTACGTCTTGGTAATAAACATCTCGAATTGTAGTGTACTCGCTTTTTGCAACATGTCTAATGAGCCATGATGTAAGCTTTACTACTGCCACAAATTTGAAGTTAGGCCCATGAAGTGAGAACTGGTGGATCTCCAATGGAGTTCTCTTTCGTCCGTTGTACAGAGTGATGATTGTTTCGGATACGTTATGATTGATTATGCTTGCAACCAATACACTCCAAAATGTTTCTAATTTCCCTAATGTAGTACTAGAATTTGTGAGAAACTGCCTTCCATTAAATAAGTAATATGAAAACAAGACGTACAAGGTAACGAATGAGCTCAAGTCAATCACTCCAGTCATGGCAGAATATACAAATACTCTACTATTAGTCAACCCAGATGCACCCTAATCTTTTCCAGCTCAAGACAATTATGCAGAAAAAGTACCGAACACCAGAGATCTATGTATATGAAGACTATACAATTATGTGTTTCACCCACCTTCCATATTAAGCCTATACATTAGAAACCTGCATATAAACACATAAGTGCATACTACTTCTGCAACATTTAGGTTCAGCTTTAAGGATGGATTACCTAAGCTAATGGAGTATCAAACCATTTATAAGGGAAGTTACCCAGTCAGAAAATTTCCCTGTCAACTCCACAGCCTCATTATGAATGGAATAAAAAGTCGATTGTATTAGATAACCCACACTTTGGTTGGGATCATTCAAATACGTCATACGTGAAAGTGTTGCGGGCTGTGCAACAATGCGATGTCTCCATTCAACTTTTTCTGCTCAGGGAAAGGTTCTGCACACAAAAGTTATATAGAAGAGAAATGGTTGACGAGTTGAACGCACAGAATTTGTAGTTTTTTAGTCTGGGTTTGCTATTCTCATTAAGACTAAAACTATACTCTATACTGAACACTAAGAATATATTTAGTGGGTGTTTGAAAGTGGCTGGCCATACCATATAACTACTGAAAAGAATAGGTACCATAGTGCATTTTGATAGTCAGCTTGAAGGATTTGACACTGCTTAAGGAGAAAAAGGACCATTTCAATCTGAACATAACTTTTCTAATACGTACGATTGCAGACATCAACATCAAGATATTCCAATGTACATAAGCAAGAGAGATCTGTGGAGCTCTTCGACTTGGAGTGGCAACAGCAGTGCTAAATGGGCGTTCTTTGCAATCTTCATCTTTGCCATTATTGTGATTGTCTTGGGTACAATACGGGTAAACAAGCGGAGATCGCAGAGGGGCATGCAACCCATTTACGGAACACGATGGATCACACCTCCATCGTACTACCAGAGTCAGAACCAATACAACCAGGGCCAGAGAGAAGGAGATACAAATTTTGTACCTGAATATACTGAACAAGCAAACGAGAACGATATGGGGTACTATGATAACACCGGTGCTTTTGTGCCCAACCCTAACGTCAAGGCTTCTATTCCAATGACAGGTATGCCCTCGGAACCAGAGGCATCGCACCAGAGGCAATACTCTGTATCTAGTGGCCATGTTCCTGCTCAGGATATCGACGATGAAGATTTATACAGAAGACCTGGCCATGCTCCACCAGTAGCACATCAAGCAACTGGCAGTTCTCGAGACCAGAGAGACCTGATTGCGGATGTACTCCCTCCTTCAATCCCACCGCCACATTTGCAGAATCCCAGTGAAAATGGAGGGATGAATTCGGATACTACTACTAATAAGTCTTCCACCACAAGTGACGAATTCAGGCCACCTTCATTTCCACCGAGCAATCAAGGAGCTAATGGCTCTGACGGGTTCGGAAGACCTGGGGGACCCCCACCTACCCGATAAGAAGATTATAATTTAGCTCATGAATGCAAAATGACAAAAATATAAATCACTTAATCAGTTGGCATTTACTTAAATGATTTCCGATAAGAACGCTCATTAATCTGATGAATGAACAATAAATATGGGGTGAGATATTGTACACACAATTTGGCTAGAGTGCCTCAAGATATTAAATTAATCGTCATGAGGACACATCAATGATATATTCCTTTCTATTCACATTGTTATATTACGTCGGGTTGTAGAACCGTTATGGGTTGATGCAAAGTAAATAAGAGAATAATTTCTGGTAGCAACAACGATTTTTGTCACTAACTAAGAAAACATAAAGGAGATTCCGTTGGACTGCCCTCTTAATTGGCGTAGGTGAAACAAAGCGATTTACAGTATGACATCACACCGATAAGTTGCTTAGCCCTGTGAGGAAATTATTCTTGTACGCATTTGGGAGGTGTTCTGAATTCATGCACCATCAATCAATGGGAATAAACAGGCTGCAATATCCAACAAGGGCAACCATTGTAGGATCTCGGTTCCAGAAGCTACAAATTAGAAGAGGTTCGAGACATCAAAATTTCATGTGAGGAACGAAAAGTAAAACAACAACCAAAACTGTTGAAAACCAACATGAAAAGATGATTGCTATTGTTTTATTGCAGAAATGAAACTAGGTTTAGGAACAATATTGTGCATACACGACCCATGGCGCACTTTTGAATTCTAAGGATAAATGGAAGAAGGGAAAGGTGCTGTTCGCGTCCCAGTGTGAGGTGCCAGGAACAGTTTTCGTTTCGGTCAATGCTGCTTTGGAATTGTAGGAATTGATCTATTTTTGACTTGACAGTGGATGCTAAATTCAAGGGATGATACGGCGGAAATCAATTCTCAATTGATGGCTTAAGATGACTATAAGATGAGGTGAATGTGGAAATACGTGCATACAGGTGTTGAACCCCCTTAAGCCACAAGCTTGCGTTCTCTCCGTTATGTCATCGTTTGTTAACCTTGACCGGAACTCCACTACATGCAGTATTTAGTTTTTCGATGAAGCTCGGTTTAATGTTTGGAAATTTGTATATTTACACTGTAAAAATACCTAATGCCACTGACGATTAGTTAGTAGAATGCTACCGGAATGTCACCGGAACATGACCGAGAACGGGTCGTATAAATGTGTCATGTTCGATTATTATTGATCCATATGCAATTTTCGGTTCCGTCAACCAGCATTCGCTGCATTAGGGAACATCAACCTGGTACATGCAAAAGAACAATGCACACCAGCCGCGCACAAAACTGCCCAACGAAGAGACCAAAACAAACAAGGACCATCCACTCAATAATCATTGTGCCGTACCAAGGTTCCACTTTTCCGCTTGCGCAGGAAAACAAGGCCATGCAATTTCAAACTTTGTAAATAGCAGTACTATATAAATGTATGCACAAGAAGAAAAGATGTCGCCATTCCAAATTGTTTTACTTCAAACAATTTGCAAGTATTGAAAAGTGAATCGAGTACTCATACGTGAACACTAATCTCTTTACTGAATTAGCCACAGGGAATCCACAGAACCCTTAGCAAAAAAGTGTGACTAAAAAAAGACTAGTAAAAGGGAGAAAGCTAATCCGAAGAGGAAGTCAAACTATTCAAAATCATCACACACCGAAATGGCCGACGTCCAAGTTTCAGGGAATAACAGTGTCTCGGCCTTCGTGTCGGCATTGATCCCTGCGCTTATCTTGTTTGGTATATTCATGATGATCTTCATTCTTATGCGAAAGAAGCAGAAAGGGGTGTACGAGCCCAGATCGGTCGTACTGACAGTACCCCAAGATATCAAGCCCGAAGAGCCTCCTAGAGGAGCTTTCTCATGGATCACTCACTTGATGAAGAAGTCAGAAACATACTTGATCCAATATTCCGGAGTTGATGGTTACTTTTTTATCAGATTCTTATTTGAGTTTACATTGATTTGTATCTTTGGAGTGCTCATCACCTGGCCCATCTTGTTCCCCATTAATGCTACCAATTCTAATCACCAGCAGGGTTTCGACACTCTCTCCTACTCCAATGTTAAAGACAAATGGCGGTTCTTAGCTCATGTGTTCGTTTCATGGGTATACTTTGGAGCAGTGCTTTTCTTGATCTACAGAGAGTTACATTACTACACAACTTTCAGACATGTTCTACAAACTACACCCATGTACGACTCGTTGTTGAGCTCCAGAACTGTTTTGTTGACTGAGCTTCCTGCGGACTTGATGGAAGAAGAGGAATTGCGCCAGTTGTTCCCCTCAGCTTTGAACATTTGGTATTACAGAAAATATAAGCCATTGCAAAAGAAATCTAAGGAAAGGGCAAAGTTGGCTAACAAATACGAAAATACCTTGAATGCAGTCATAAAGAAGGCCATTAAAATAAGAAACAAGGCTCTTAAAAAGAGCAAGGCCGTTCCTGAACCCGAAAATGATATTGACGCTTACTTGAAGAAGAGACCTACCCATAAGCTCAAGCCTATCATTGGTAAGAAGGTAGACACTTTGAAATACGGAGTTGACCACATTTCTGAATTGAACGAAGAAATTGGTGAAATGCAAAAGAACTATGCTACCGAATTCCCCAAGGTGAACGCAGCATTTTTGGAGTTCCCATCTCAATTGGAGCTGCAAAAGGCATACCAAGCTTGTCCATTTCACCCATTGTTGAAGAAAGCTCGTCGTTTTATCGGTATTTCACCTGATGATGTTATTTGGAGTAACCTTTCCTTGTCCACCTATGAACGCTGGGTTAAATGGTTGGGTGCGACTGCTTTCTTGACTGCCATGATCATCTTTTGGGCCATTCCTGTTGCTTTTGTTGGTTCCTTGTCAAACATTTACAACTTGATCAATAAGGTGCACTTTTTGAGTTTCCTTTTGAATTTACCCAGTGTACTCAGAGGCATTATCCAGGGTTTGTTGCCTGTTGTTTTGTTGACAATTTTGATGATGTTAGTCCCTATTGTTATTCGCATTATGGGTAAGGCCCTGGGTTGTATTACCTTTCAACAGGTTGAAGCATACTGTCAGTCTTGGTACTTTGCTTTCCAAGTTGTCAATGTTTTCCTTGTCGTTACCTTGACCTCAGCTGCTTCTTCCTCTGTTACCAAGGTCATTGAAGATCCAGGATCTGCTTTACCAATGTTGGCTCAATATATCCCTAAGGCATCAAACTTTTACATTTCCTACTTGTGTTTGCAAGGGTTTTCTATTTCATCTGGTTTATTGGCGCAGATTGTTGCCTTGATTTTAGCTCAATTCTTGGGTAGAATTTTGGATACAACTCCAAGACAAAAGTGGAATCGTGCTAACGTGCTTGGCCTGCCTGGGTGGTCAACAACTTACCCAGCATATCAATTGCTTGCTGTTATTGCGCTCTGTTACTCAATTATTGCTCCTCTTGTTCTTGGTTTTACTGCTCTCGCTTATGTCCTCTTCTACTTGGCTTTCATCTATACGTTGGTATATGTTCTTGTTCCAAACAAGAGTGATGCTAAGGGACGTAACTATCCAAGAGCTTTATTGGAATTATTTGTTGGACTCTACTTGGCTGAGCTTTGTTTGATTGCTATGTTTATCTTTGGTAAAAATTGGGTATCTGTTGGTTTGGAGGCAGTCATTCTTGCTGTAACCTTGGCATGCCATATTTATTTCAGATACAAGTTTGAACCATTGTGGGAAGTGGTACCCATTTCTGCTATCAAGCATGCAAGAGGTGATGTCCATGCTGTCTATCCTATGCATGATCACGGATTAAAGGAGATTAAGACTGAAGGTAAAAACTACTGGGAAGGCGGTAATCAATTGGTTGACGATGTGTATTACAAGCTGGAAACCGATGAATCCGTACAACAGGAGCAAACGGAAATGATGAGTACCAACGACGTCGGCGGTGCTGATGACACCGCAAACGTCCCTGTACCATCTTCTCCTTCTGCTCCTGTATGGCAAGAAGTGAAGGATCCTAAGACAGTCGAAGTTGCAGAGCCCAAGGGCTCTATGGCTCCTACAAAAGTTTCGTGGTTCAAGCGCTTCTTCCGTCCCTCCACTGAATCATACGATTTGCTTCGAAAGATCATGCCTTCTTGCTACTTCAACTACATCGAGTATAACGAAGATTTTGTGGAGCATGCATACAACGATCCTGCTATGAGTGAGGGTTCACCAGAAATTTGGGTGGCCGAAGACAACTTAGGATTGGCAAAACTGGAGAAGGCCAAGGCTGCTGCTAAGGGTGTTACAGTTATTACTTCTAATGCCGTTTTTGAAGAGGATGCTCCCGTTCCAACTGGCCCTCCACCATCATACGAAGAAGCCTTGAAGATCTAAGCCCAGGGCGGACACATGCACAAGCAAACTTAGGACGAAGACTTGTGCCATAGTCGTACAGATAAACTTATCGTAATTATTATGAGTTTGCTATTTTTCAAGAACTCGTATTTGTTTTATTCTTTATAAACTTTTTCACCATTTGATGTATAGTTATTTAATTAATGCCATTTATTTAGAAATCATCTAATATGCATGGTATAATAGAAATGGAGATGAATTTTAATGACTACAAGTTTTTGCTACAAAAAAAAAGATATTGTATTCCTATTGGAATGGAGATGGCTATTCCAATCTCCAAGAAACAATGTTTACAATATACATTTGACACCTCGAGCGATTTCTTCACAAATGTGCCTCAGAAGAAACACTAGAAGAAACACCCTCAGCAACATCCTCAACTTTCTCTGCGAAAGTCTTCAGAGAAAAGATCTGGTCTGAAAAAGGAAGAACCAAGGTCTCGTACACATATAAAGCACCGCCTGTAGAAGGAATTCCAATGTAGATCAAGAACAAGGTCTTGAACAAAAAGTAAAATGGAATCCAGTACAAAATTGCAACAGAGAAGAACTCAATCACGTTCAAGAAAGCAAAAACAACCCAATAAGTCAACAACAAGGTATCATCCTCAGTAGTCTTGGTCCTTAACGCCTGAAGTGAGAAGTAACCTGGGATCACAAACCCTGCCACATTCGACAAAAACTCTCCAATGCCTCCGAAATTGGCAAAGATCAACACCAAGTAAACTGCAGAGAATGCAATAACAGCGTATGACCGAGGCAACCCAGTGTGGTGCTCAAACAAGCCCAAGTACGAGTTCCCAGCAAATGCCTAAAACACACATCATTATTAGTACTGCGAACTTATCAAGCCAAAACGCGCAAAATGGAAATCGAAACTTACCGTGTCAATATTTTTCAAATGTCCTTTCAACAGATGCATGGTGGGTATTAAATCCTATGTTAGGGGAAGAAAGGAAGGAAATGCCAGAAGTAATTGCCTTTCTTCGTCGCCTTCATCATCAAAGTAAACAGTAAGGCAATGTTTCATCCTTTTGGTATACAGGACAAATTCCACTTGGTAGCGCGGTAGTCCAGTGAAACCCATATGATTTTATTCCTTCCGTCAATTCAAACCATATATTTTACCTCTATAATTAGAAACACTATTTTAAACCAAACTACTACATTTTGCTGTAAAAGATAATTTCTATTCACCATAATTTGTATGTCAGAAAATACATTGTATGCAATTACTATAGTCTATGGTACAATATATAAGTACCCTAAATGAAGGTACAGGTATAAAGAGCGTATTAGAACATATTATGTGACTGTTTGTTTACTTCAGTCTGCCCTTGCTCTTGGAGCTTCCTTCAAATCCAGCTCTTTTCTTGTGCACTGTACCAACAAACTTTTTCAACCGAGGCTGGTTCTTGCTCTTCTTACCCTTGTTTTCTCGCCTGGCCTTCAAGTTTTCCTCTCTTCTCTTTTGGCGTGCAGAAATGGTATCTTTAACCATTTGCTTTCTTTCCCTCCACTCGATCTCACTCTTCAACTTCTTCTTTTCCTTCTTCTTCAACGCTTTTTTCAACAACTTCTCGTCATCTTTAATCTTAGCGCCTTCAGCTTGCGCCATCACCCGGGTCCACTTGTCCTTTTCCTTTTGTTTGATCTGCTCCTCTGGGGACATTTGCTCCAACTTCCGTTTCTTGTTCTCGAGAATCTTTAAGTGGGCTTTGATATCGTTGTTAGCAGGACCTTTCTTTGACTTCTTCTCCACAGTGGATCTAATCTTCCCGAGATCTGAAGTTACTCGGGTTCCATCATTGAATACAATGTTCCCATAGAGAACGGAAGAATCCTCTGTCAGTACACTGCTTTCCACACCAACTTCATGGTCATCTTCATCGCCATCGGAATCGGAAATATCGTCATCGCTAGCTTCATTTTCCATCTCTTCTCTCTTCCGTTTTTTCAACTCGGCTTTCTTCTTTCTCTCTTCCAAGATTTGCTCTCTTGATTTGGGTGCTCCTGCAACTTTGGTACCAGGAGCCTTTCTTTTCTCCTTTAAGGTGTTAATTTTGCTAGACAACTTCTCACGCAACTTGGCCAAATTCTCTTTACGTTTCCTCTGTTCTTCAGTGCTCAATGACTTCTGTTTCTGAGCTTCTTGCTTTGCAAAAGAAGCACCTTCCCCTTCAACTTCATTTCCATCGTCATCAAATACTATTTGACTTTTGTCAGAAATTAGCGTATCGTCTACTTGGTGGGAGACGTCTTCTTTGTCTTCTGCAACATCGTCTTTGATTTCAGCTTCATCACTATCTTCTGTGATGGGAGCGGGCAATTTCTTAGGCAAACTCACCTTTGGTGCATTTTTAGCCTTGTTATCCATCACATCTTTGGCACTAGCATGAGCGTTGGTGTAGGAGTCTGCCGATTCCTTTGAATCTGGGTCAAGCTTAGCCCTTTTGTTCTGCTTTAACTCCTGCTTGGATTTCTTCTTTTGTTGCCATTGGTCTTGGGTAGCATCATCGTAATAGTACTTAGCTGGAATCAACGACAAGAGCCCATCGAAGGCACTTGAATGCGTCTTTAACCGTTCCTAGGTGCATTGGTTAGTATCTCTATTCTCCATTCCGTATCAACATATTTTTATAAATATGGAAGCCCCTTGAAATAGTTCCACATGAAAACATACTTCTAATGAGTTTCCCATCACAAGCACACTCTTGACTACTTCTGTTGTCGACAGCAAGACGACTATCAAGGGTATCTTTCTCCACTGAAGCTGAGATGAATAGGACCCCATCTCCTAGTGAAAATTCCCATCCCAGATTAAAGTTATATACAGGATGTACAGGTTTGTATGAGATAATGAGTTTGAATTCATTTAAAGGGAGATAATTGCATATACAATTTATGTATACAAACGGATACGTACAACTCAATAATTCATAAAACTCTTAACACTCTATCACTTACACTGGAAACCCTAATTTGCCGTTTTAGATAGTCTTTTCCACTTTAGCACTGGATGTAATGTCGTCTACAGTAATTCTGAGACCGTCAGGTGAGAATCCCCATACATTGACGTGCCTCATTTTACGCGCGAAATAATTACTCCGTCAGGGTCGTTGTCGAGGAAAACTAAGATAAGACGGTAGTTAATATAGATCTGTTTGTAGCTTAGCAACCCACAGAATCGTCAAAGAAAGTGAGCAAGATGGACACAGTTGCCGAGTACTTGTTTCTTTCCTTACCTCAGTCGGCCGATGCCAGGGATTGGCTAGAACAACAATTGAACGGAGGGAAGGAACCCATTTACCAGTTGAAGTTCCCTGACTTCCAGATAGGCACTTTGGACTCACTCATCCAGGAGAGTGAAGAATTGAGTAAAATAGACCAGCTGTTTGCACAGGCTATTGCTAAAGTGGTGGATATATTGAGTAATGTGTTAGAATCTCCTTCCAGCTCGTTCTCCAATAAGGTGGTCAACTCCAAACTGGTGTTGGACTTTGTTGAGAAGTTCCTGTGGAGTACATCCAAATACAGATTAGACAACCCCGTTTCACAATTGGTCAAATTGATTTCGGAAGAAGCATTACTGTTGGATGCTGATGTCAGAAGCAGCTACCAAAGCTACCAGACAGCGAAGCTGAACTTTTTAGCAGCAGATAGAAAGAAGAACGGTGACTTATCCATCAAATCGTTGCATGAAATCGTCAAACCCGAGCAATTTGTATTGAACTCGGACCATTTGACTACTGTGTTGATTGCTGTACCCAAGAACCTTGTGGAAGACTTTAAGAAGTCATACGAAACCTTAACACAATTTGTGGTCCCAAGATCGGCCGAATTAATTGCTTCTGATTCTGAATACAGTTTGTTTGCAGTTACTTTGTTCAAGAAATATCAGCAGGAATTCAATAATGCCGCCAGAGAGAAGAAGTGGCATCCACGTACGGACTTTACCTATCTGGAAGAAGTGTTAGATAACTTGCGTAAGGAGTTTGATTTGACTAGAGCTGCAGAGACAAAGACAAAGAACGACTTAATCAGATTAGCTCGTACTGCCTATTCTGACATTTTTGCTAGTTGGGTTCATATAAAAACATTGAGAGTGTACGTTGAATCTGTGTTGAGATATGGTTTACCACCAAAGTTTGATTTCTTCTTGATAAAGTTCAACAGTAACACTTTGAAAGATGTGTCCAAGGTAAAGAAGGAGTTGATATCTAAGTTTGGGTACTTGGGAGGCAACCAGCACACTCACAACCAGAACTTGCACGAATATGCGTCCTTGGTGGACACTGAATACGACCCATTCGTAATTTATGAGTTACCAATTGTCTAGTTTCCATTTGATAAAATATCTTTTGTTTGTTTCATTCGGACTCAAATGACAAATTTGATCTTACACTTATAATTCTTTTTGAACCTTCATTTCTATTTAATAAAAGCACATTTTATAATAGCCATTCACTGTATAAATGAAAAAAAAAATAAGGTATGTCTAAGGTTTCCACTCAAGGCGTGGGATCTAGCAAAAAAGAGAGCTCGCACTCAGGTTCGAACTAAGGACCGACAGATTTGCAATCTGCAGCGCTACCACTGCGCCATACGAGCTTGCTTGTGGTAATTCTTCTATTAACAAAATCATGTAGTTTAATAGTAAATAACAGGTGAGTACACGACTTCTAAAACTTGCAAGATTTTGATCGTGTTTCATAAGTTATTAGGTATTTGTATATAGCTGATTTGTAGAAGTTGTAACATGCTTATAATTCAGATCGCGGCTGTTCTTTTTATTGAACGATAGCGGCTCTTCTATATTGTTTCTTTCTGTCGTGTATTCATTATGGTAGCGCTCTTTGCTCTGGTTTAACGAATATTACAACACCCAGACACCAATTTCGTTTATCATACACCAACAGGTTATTGGGTTTGAAATTGCCCTATTGTACAAACATGCCAGGGAGGTTGAGTTATGCTTCGCAAGCAATTAGGGTTTTATACTTAGTTGTGGAAGTTGTAACTAACTCATACTCTTAATAGTCGGTTTGCAGTTTTTACCTTATATTATTGATTTTTGAAAAATAATAGGTCGTCGCTGATGGATAATTCTTCACTGTACAAGGGAAGTTTTATTACCTACAGCTTGAAGTGATAGGGCGTTGGTACCAGGTTGCAAAGTGTGTTATTCATTACAGGGATTTAGCTTGAATACTTAAATTAGGGCTCATGTGAAGTCTTGCGCAGTTCATACACTTACTGGGTGAATGTAATCTCATAATCGGAGAAAAATAATAATAAACATGAGTAATGGATTCTTTCCACAGAATTAGATCACAACAAAATCCACATTTATTTGGAAAAAGATCTCTAGATCATTAATCGGTACAATCAAAAAGCATTCATGTATTTTGATGTGAAGAACCCGGTTTTTGAATTTATTATTTGCAACTTTAAAAAGAATACAAATAGATGATTCTTGTTAGAAGACTTCGAATTTGTTGCCCTAGACAAAACTAAAAGATAAAAGACAGAGCCTTATAGGATGTGAGATTCATTTACTCGATTAGGAAACCTTTTTCCAATAATCTGATATACATTTTGTCTATGTAATTTGGGCATACGGGAACTACAAAAGAATATAGATAAGGAAGAAACAGAAGAGAAGCTATTACGGAGAAAAATGCAGTTATTACCTGAGACATGATTACCCAATCACTGTAATGGACTCAGTTGAACTGTCTTTTTTTGTTGAAGCATCTGAAATGAAACGGCATAAGGTCTTAATGAATAGGACAAAGAACATCACGGTACCGTACTGGAAGCACTCCAATATAATAAGCTAGCCAATCAGCTCTTTTAATGAAACAGGAAAGGACGTTAGAATGAATTTTTGGATTAATACATCACTAAATTATGTCCCCGTTCCTTATCCCTAAGACTTGTATGAAGATGTGAAACATTTGTTGCGCTGAAGCGCCCCTTTTTTTCTTGTCGACACTCATGTAGACTTTGCACAGATCTCAGCAAGCTACCTTTAGAATGAGTTTTGAAAGAGGCTCTTCCATTGAATCATCAGAATATGCATCTATATTAAGGATTCCATCATTGGCTTGGAACCTAGTTGTGAGCATCTTGACCAACTTCTAACCAAGAGTGAATTTATCTTCAGCATTTACTTCTAACCAAAACCAGGAGTACTCCTTCCATTTTAATCGTGACTGGCTTCTCGATTGGACAGGTGATATGCTTTTGGTTATATACGCATTGATGACAAAGTAGATGTAGATTCTGTCTGCAGATGGCACAAAATCTGTTACCTTTTCTCGTAAATTTTTTTAGTTGTCGTAATTTTTTTTTCTCTCCCATTTTACGATGTCACAAATATATGCTTCAACCCGCCAATAATAAAACAATGAATCAAGACAGATGTCCATGTGAATTCTCAGATACTAGTAAAGATGAAGTGGTTATGAATTTCTCGTAGTTACTATCTAGTATCTTGTATTCAGAAGCAAGTCGTCATGTTTAGATTAAAGCAAAATCCAATTGTCAATCTGATTGTTAGTTTGCATTTCGTTGAAGTTCGCGATAGATTGCAATCGCCACAGATTTTTTTAAGTAAGGAACCATAAGTTGAGTCACCAACGGGGACTAATCATTCATTGATAGGCTGAATTTCCTCTTATTACAAGGAGTTTACCTCTTGTACCATACATACATCAAACACTCATACTCTCATGCAATTATGGTATTACCTTTATACCTTCAATGGTCAGTCGCAGACACCAATTGCAATCAAAATGCAATTGAGATTGTGACAGCAACTGTCATGTGTTCAATTACATTATTGGGTGCAGAGCAACCCACAAAAAAACGTTGAAAAGTTTCTAGTCCTCATAAAAGTTGTTCTGACATGTTCGTACTGCTCTTGTCAACCACCAGTTGAAGAGATGCGGACGTTTGTGATTGTTCCCAAAATAGATCATCACACGGCGCTGTAGAAACGTTCCCTTTGAATTATCCTGACCGGTTGTTCGCAGACAAAGCAAATGAGAAATTGGGGAAACAAAAATGGAAAATGACCTTACTTCTACACGGTCGTGCACATGTCCAAGTATCTTGTTTAGATAGAGCCAAAATACTTATCGGATGGTTCAATGATACCAATTGCGAAGTAAAATCCAATTCGAGTCCTCTTATCTCATTGCATTAAGTGTGTCTCACAATGTCGGATGAAGAAGATGACTTTATGTCTGAGGAATCGTATGAGTTTGAGTTCGAGGATGACGATGAAGACTCCCATTCTGACCAACAGGAACAAGAGGCCGATTGCAGCATAGTAAGTATTGGAGCGAAGGCAAATAGTGACTACTACACAGCACGCATTGGAGTATGGAGCACTAACTCAACAAAATAGGAAAACCGGTATTACAGTGCAAAGGCTTTGAAGGATGAGTCAGACGAAGAGGCACTTCGAGAGCTCGGTGATATAGTGGCAGAAAGCACTGCAGAGTATGAGTGGGTATTCAAGGCTCTCAAACAGATAATAAAGATCAACTTCAAGTTGAATAACTATAGCGAATGCTTACTGCATTTGCGGAGACTTCTTCAAGTCATCCCGCATATAAAACATAACTATGCGGATGAATCGTTGACCAGAATGGTCAACAATTACTCTGTTTGTCGAAATACTGAATTTGTCCATGAGTTCTACAACGCTTTACTTAAGGGCTTTGAAGCTTCTTCAAATAACCACAGGCTCTGGTTAAAGATCATGATCAGCAAGTTGGGTCTTTGTCTTGATAACCGCCAGTATGGCCCGGTACCAGCTATTATCCAAGCCATAAAAGATAAGCTACATGAGATAGAGGCGGTATCAAAAGGAATGTCACTAACATATCTCCCAGAAATATATGCATATGAGATAGAATATCTTTCCCAACAGGTACCTATAAATATTAGCAAATTGAGGCAACTTCATCGAGAAAGCGTTCATGTCGCTACTGTGTTGACCCACCCCAGAATACTAGGTATTATAAAGGAATGTGGAGGGAAGCTCAACTTTTACAGGGGAAACTTTGAGAAGGCAAGATTAGAGTTTTATGAAGCCTTCAGGTGCTATGATGAGGTCGGGTCACTACTGAAGAATCAAATTCTAAAATACGTTATCTTGTGCAGCATTGTCACTGATCATGAAGTTAACCCGTTCGAATCTCAAGATACACAAGCATATGCCCAGCTATCTGACTATAAAACTTTAGTATCGTTATATCATGCCTACGAAGGTTTGAATTTGAAGCGCATGCAGAAGGCAATTGAAGAATTCGAACTGAGCGGTGATCCTTTGGCCGAAGATGAAATGTATCTAAAATCTCGAGGTATTATAATTAATAATTTGAAGACCAAAATTTTAATCCGAATGCTTGGCTCTTACAAGACGATTGAGTTTGATACTTTGATTAAAGCTCTTGAAATAACGCCCGAGGATCTAGATAGACAGATCACAAACCTACTGACCGAAGGTAAAATTGCTGATATCATGGTGGATTACGTGAACACTACAATATCGACGGGTGTTTCCTCGAACAGCTTAGTATCTGTTACTTCCGAGAATGTTATTGCAACGACAAAGATTTTGGATGCCCTACAACTTTTTGATCTCTCAGACAAAGCATCTTTTATGAATCCCCAGAATCCAGAACTTTCTCCTTCAACCTTGTCTTGCATTCTCTACAAATTCAGTGAAAGTGAAACTGCAGATGATGTTACTGAATGGCTACGTATTGTCAGCACAGGGGTGCCGGTAAAAGGGAAACATGGGTTGAGCCAAAAAGACCAAGTTTTGTACGAATTAGCAGTAGATTCCGCAAATGACGTTAAAGAAGAAGATACACGAGATATTTTCCACAATTCATCAAGAGCTAACAAGAACACCAATGCGGGTATTTTGGGTTCCGCTCTTACTGTGAATGACGACAAGGACGAAGATCCAGAGGAAGAAGAAGATTCCGTGAATCCTGAGCTTGCTATACGGGAATGGTGCAATGCATTAGAAAGAAAATTTAGAATGATAGTTAGCGCAGGGCAGGGTGAGGTACTGATCTAAACTATCGCGGTTTAAATGCATATGACGCAGTATATTTAATGACTTAATGACCTACAAAGCTCGATAGTGTTGAGAGATCCTGCATGTTGATTCTCTCTGAATAGTTCATATAAAGGGGAAAAATTTTCAATGTATGGGTTTTCTAAAATATGTTACTAATTTCTTCTCTTTCTAGTGAAGCATTTCATTTGAATGGTATGTTCTATCGAGTATAATATTCCAGGTTGGTAAGAGCTAAAGGATTAAACTTTAACATGCGTTATCGTCATGATTGTACTTCTAATGTCTAGTACAAATTGAAATCAGCTAACACCTATATGAAGCACTATTTTCAACCCTCGGTTTTCATAAATTTGGAACAAACAACTAACATAATAGATTTAGCTTTCACCACTGAAGTACTTGAATTCATTGTACTTTCACAATCTAATGCAGAAGGGGGCGTTGCAATAGTTAATCGATGTAAGATAGGTGATGACTAAATAAAATTGTAGATTCATGAGTGAGTCCAACCTAAGCAATAAAAAGTTCAAGTAACATGTAAGCAGGGTTGAAATACGTGAAGCAGCTATAATCTACAAGGACTTGGCGATTTAACGATCCTCGAATGCACTCCGTACAAGTAGTTGTATGGGATTCCGTTGTGGGGAACACAGGTACAATTCACCGAAAGATACTTGTAAATGTATCTAGGCAAACTTTACCACACAAAGATACCAATACGAAGTAGAAAATGCATAAAAAACAGTATTGCTGAAATGATGGTAGATTCACTTGAATTGCGATGTAAGGGGCTCCATTTTGGATTCTTTGAACCCGGGTGTAAAATGTGAGACTAAGCAGTACGTTTTGGCGGCATTCTGAATGTATTTAGAAAAGAAATACTTCAAGTGCTACCACATAATTTCAAATTGGTTATTGCTACCTAAGCAGGCCGAAAAAAATGCGCAAACCCGGAATCGAACCGGGGGCCCAACGATGGCAACGTTGGATTTTACCACTAAACCATTTGCGCTCAAAGAGTAGATATGATTTCGCCCAGGATCGAACTGGGGACGTTCTGCGTGTTAAGCAGATGCCATGACCAACTAGACCACGAAACCATTTCTGAAGTAAGAATAGATATTGGACAACTAGAGCGGCCAAAAAATAGATTACGTAATCTAATCCTTGGATACCTTATGTTCTTGTAACATTTTACAAGTATTTTCAGTGGAAAGTTTGAGGGGGGGGACTTGTTCACTTTCTGCCCTCTAATATTATAGTTTATGCGTTTATCATTAGAGGAAACTACCACGCTAGCAGGAGCGGCAAAGTGGGATGACGAAGGTCTCCGAATTCCGTTGAATAAACAAGAAGAACTGCTGCAACTGGAGGGGTGTAAGAGTTTCAACCCAATTATTTATTGCTTTCCCCATAAACCCCATGACTGGGGTGCCTCGGTAGGCTCCGGAAATGTACCTACAATACTCGTTCCTTTCCAGAACATTCTCTGGTGTGAACCCAAAGAGGGAATAACAAGAGGTGGAGACACAGTGCAGGTGACGTATATAGACGAGAGCAAGAAGATTAAGTCCATAGTAACGGAAATCAGCGATATTCCTCCTGGCAACAAAGTAGCACAATGGGTCAATGAGAGGGCATATCCAAATGGGTTAATGAGGCTCTCGGCATTAGTGCTTATTAATCCAAAAGGAGGGAGAGGGAAGGCCTCCAGTATTTACCACAAATCGATTCTTCCAGTGCTTAGAGCAGCTAAAGTAAACGTGGAATACATGGAAACTGAATATTATAGACATGCTGTTGACATTGCACGGGAGTTGGATATTGATAAGTTTGATGTTATTATATGTTGTTCTGGTGATGGAATTCCCCATGAGGTGATTAATGGATTTTACCAACGTCCAGATAAGGGTGTTTCAGCCTTCAACAAAATAATAATTACCCAGTTGCCCTGTGGTTCTGGTAACGCGCTCACTATGAGTACACATGGAACTAATAACCCTGTGATTTCGACATTGCGGATGTTGAAGGGAAGAAAAGCAAAACTAGACTTGATGGCAGTCACACAGGGAACGGGAGCAGATAAAAAGACAAGCTTATCATTCCTAAGTCAGTGCTACGGTGCAATCTCTGATTCTGATATTGGTACGGAGTATCTTAGATTTCTAGGGCCCATCAGGTTCACCATTGGTGTAACTCAATATATTCTTTCGAAAAGAAAGTATCCTTGTGACGTATATGTGGACTACTACGTCGAACCCGAAGGAATGCAAGATCATTTCCAAAGCCAGATTAATAAACCCGGACAATCTGAATTGCCAATCGTTACAAAGGATACATTGGAACCAAAATTTACAGATTTGGAAGCCCCTCCTCCCTCAACCTGGGTAAAGATCGATGACTCGTTGACTTCTAAGTTGTGCATTTTCTACATTGGTAAGATGCCATACGTGGCATCTGATACGCAGTTTTTTCCGGCAGCTTTGCCTGATGACGGGGCAATGGATCTTGTGATCACTACTATGAACTCATCCTTTTTTAGTTTGGCTAAAATTCTTACTCTGCTTGACACCGGTACTCATGTCCGCCACAATGAAGTTCTTCATGCTAAGATCAAAGCTTATCGTTTAGTGCCAAGAATTCCGGAAAGTGACAAAAACAAGCATTATCTTTCCATTGACGGTGAAGACTTCCCATTCGAAAGTTTCCAAACTGAGGTGTTCCCTTCGGTATTGACAATTCTTTTACAGGATGGTGTTTTTGTTGAAACATCATTTGGGCGCGTTTAAAGTAACTTCATAAAACAACATACGTCGATTTTATTAAAGTCAAGCCTTAATCCTTTTATTTAGAACTGTGTATATTCTGGCTTACCAAATCTGAGATACTTCTCGAAATAAAGTGAATCACTCTTCCAAAAGTTGTAAGGTCTTTGATTGAGAAAGAACTTTTGGATAAGATTCTCTCATGATTTATATTAAGTTCTTGGACCACTTCATCTGTAAGGAATGGCTGAAGTACTGTAATGCATCGAGATATAAGCATAGTGTGGGCTTGAACAAGAATTTTGTTAGTTTTTATCAATGTTTTAAGCCGCTTTTGACATTCTTCTACTCTTGACTTGGATAGTTGAAGTTTATTAAAACTATCTCGTTCCAATTCTCTGACTGAATTATTTTCTTCTTGGAGAATTCGGTTCCTCTCTTCCACATTGCACAATAGTGAACGATATACCTCACTCTGATTCAACAATTCCTGAACCTGGGAATTAACAGTGGATAGGCTGCTTTTCAGTCTCAGAAGCATGTCTTGTACAATGCTTTCCATTCGGAGTGTGTTTTCTTTGTGTAGAACTTCCAATTCTTCAATACGTTTCAATTTGTGAATATATTCTTCCTTGATTGCTCGTAGTTGTAAATTTTCCCTTTCAAGCTTAATAAGACCTTCATTTTTGGTTGTATCCTTCTTGTGAAACATTTCTGTAGTTTCAATTAAATTCTTATTGCGTTCTCGTAGTAAATGTAATTCAAGCTGTAAACTCCTGACACATTCTCGATATGATTCATTTTGCTTGACAATAGCAATGTGGCTATCTCTCAAGGAAATGTACTTGCGATCAGTTGTTTCAAAATTCTGTTGCATTTCACCCTTTTTCCACTCAATAGCATCGGATATGAATTGCTCAATGCCTGTTTCGATATCTTCAGCCAAGTAAACCTCAAAAATATCATTCGTTGCTAGCTTTTGTCTAATAAGATTTTTAAATTCGACAGCCTCAGTTTCCGTTGTGTACAAGTCGTTTTTGAGTTTCACCCTTTCAGTATTGAATGATTCGTTGAGTTCCAAGATTTGACGCTTTAAATCTTCTTTAACTTGAATTGAGAGACCAATATAATGCTCCAAATCCGGCTGAGTTACGGTATTGTCAGGGTCTTCCTTTATCTTTGACATTGCAGCGGCGATTTTGCATCTTACTGTATTGAGTTCAGTCTGTAGCTCTATGGTTTCCTTTTTACACTCCAAGATGTTATTGCATTTTTGTTTTAAACATTCTCTTAGTTCACTTACCTGCTTCGTATTATCAACATTATTCTTCTCAAGCTCCATTATTCTATATTTGTATTCCTCATTTTCGAGTTCTCTAGCTTTTATTTGGTCTTTTGCACTCGCTATGAGAACCTTTACCCTAGCAGTCAAGTTGGCCTCTTTTGTTGAAGAGTTTTTCAGGTCAAATATGGACAAAAAATCCATGACATCATCCAATATAGCTTTCAGTGTAATAATTTCAGAGCGTAAATTCTCCTTCAAAGGAGTTAGGACCAGAGACTCCTTCGGGATTAATCTAATTGAACTCAAGCTCTTCCCTAACCCCTGAAGTGGGGCCACAGAAATGGGAAACGTAGGATCGCATGAATTTATGCCCAGGGCACCATGGAATGCATTATTTGATTCCAATCTGCTTGAATCAGTATCTCCATGAATTCGCAAGGGCTGCAGGTCAACTTGTTGACTTTCCGAATCGAGGCCTGGGGCACTGCTTTCTCGAACATTTGCTGCTGGTGAGAACTGAGACAGTGATATGGATCCATCGAAGTGAACAGACTTCGACTTCTTTATTTTTTGGCCAAATATCAGGAACGATGGCCGCCTGCTGAGCAAACTGAGGCTTCGACTCTTTTTAAGAAGGGGACTCTGAAAAGGATCAATACTTGCTTCGGAAGTGTCATGATGGCATTTCTCCATTTCTTCCAATACATATTGGTGAGCCAATACATGCAAAGTACTCCTCAGAAGGGAAGGGATATCCTCCACGTTTGTTATCTTTTCGTTTTCACTGTTTTGGCCGTCATCTTCTGAGCTGCCGCTTTCAATTTCTTGGAGAGGTGTGGTTGAATTAGATTGTGAACTCAATAACTTGGGAAATATGGTTCGAAGCATGCCAAAGAACAGAAAACGTTGTTGGGTACTGTCGTTAGAGATTTGATTGGCGTGTTGGCTTAATAAATCTACTTATTTAACTCTGATACATCTAAAGTTGATAATAGCAATAAGCGCTGTATTCCTGATGTAGAACTTTTTCAAGACCAAACCATTAAAACTAGTGGACAATAGAGAGACACTGGAACGTATGCCAACCCCCTATATTGTGGTACCAGTGTCGTAGGATGTAGAGTTACGGTTCCCTGAAGTATCAGTTAACCTCATTCGTATTCTTCTCGAACCATGTAATTATAATAACATTTAAGCACAATACTACTGATGAAAGTTTGGCGCCAATATATATACTAGAGATAAATGTACTCCAGCTAAGCTGTTTGTTCCTGAAACTCAGTCACTTCAATTGTGATTGCAGCTTGAATGTATTAAATTGCTTTACTATTTGACTCTTCACTGTTGACGGCCACAGAATTGGAATAGAAGGCGCTTGAAACACATTTTCACTTAAAATATTTATAGAAAGACCCCCAAAAACTCACCTCATTAGAATTAAATGACAATAGCGTACCACTTCTACCCACTGAATTCTATCCAGACTTTTGCCGCTACATTGACGTTCACTTGAGTTCACTTGCTTCTGGAGTAGTAAACCCTCGTATATGCGGCTAAACATTTTACCACTTGATTTTGTGAAACTTAGGTGATTGCAACACGCCATACGCAGTACAGGGATACCATTTTGGGTGCAAAAAGTTGTTCCATTTGTGGTCGATGTCAAG
This sequence comes from Lizanozyma gosingica, assembly GCA_030463055.1. Taxonomy (NCBI): domain Eukaryota; kingdom Fungi; phylum Ascomycota; class Pichiomycetes; order Serinales; family Debaryomycetaceae; genus Lizanozyma; species Lizanozyma gosingica. The sequence continues at coordinate 21,862 of JAKVQZ010000075.1, read as the reverse complement.
AGGTATAAATTTGCCCAACCGCAGCCGGCGGTTTCCAAAATTTTAAGTATCTCTTCCTTCTTCTTCTTCTTCTTCTTCTTCTTCTTCTCTCCTCACCTTCTTGTTTCTTGACTTCTGAATCTACTACGATGCATTTAAGAAAATTAGCTGCCAATCTTAGGTCCATCAACTTCCGGTTCCGGAACGGTAAAATGAACCAGCAACCAGTCAAGAATGCTAGGGGGTTTCATTCTGTGAGCAGAAAGGTAAGGAACTTCGCGCACTTGTTTGCTGCCAGGCAAACAACTCCATCTACCGCACCATCAATTGAAGACACTTCTGTCTTCACTACCAACCCTGCCTGCTCAACCCTTGCTACCGAGACAAAACTCTTGCCAGTAGCTTCGAAGCTGTTTAAGGAAAACTTTGACGTTGAACCTTTCTCTAAAGAACTGAAGACTCCCGCCGCCTATCTTTATGAGAAACTTCAAGCTGTCAAGGAAGCTGCTCATTGGTCCAAGCCTCTTCTCCCCTGCCAGGTTAAGAAGTCTGTCTCCTTTAGCAACTCAACAACCCATTTCTTTTTTGACTCTTCCATTGTTGTTGGCAAGGACAAAACGACCTGCCCAGTTGTTAAGCCCTTGATAGATACAACAATTGACCTTGGTACTGAATCTGAAGGCTTATCCTCTGAATATGAGGAGTGCGACTGCGAATACTGCCAAGCCCATTCTGAAGACTTCAAAGAATCTGAGCATTCTGAGTCTTCTGAGTCTTCTGAGGCTTCTGAGGATTCTGAAGTTGGAAATACTACCATGGCCGACTTTCAGTCGGTTAGATTGAGAGCCACGAAAGATAATCCTTTCATGGAGTCAGAATCTCTGCCACTTGCTGCTCCTGGTACTCAATCTACTGATTATACTGTTCCCCACGATTTCGCGGATCGCCCGACGTCCTCTAACTTAGTTGACTTTATCCACTATCCCTTTGACTTTTCACCACATCCGCCTTCCTCTACTACTGCTGCTAACCCCCAGAGGAAGCAAAATCGTTTTCTAATGTATTACCGAGCCATGACGACAAGCCTGTTTTTCTCTCCTCTAAGGTTGTCGTCCGGTTTCGGTGGTAGTGCTGAGAAAACCTTATCCTCAACTGAGGATGTTGAAGTTCCACTTGTTGTTGCGACTCTCTCTTCTTCTGTCGATGAAGCCAAGGGAGTCACTAATGGGAAGACGGCTAAGCGCGCAAGCTGTCGACTCATTGGTGATTTCCTGGATGATTCGAAGGACTCTGCTCCTGGTAAAAGCGTTTGGCGCGCGAACGCTTCTGCCGGTGGTAGTACCTCAGGGAAACCTGCTGTTGAAGGGCCAGTCAAGACTTCAAGTGTTTCAACTTCCGACAACCTCTTTGAGTTTAAGGCAACCAGTACGCCATTAACGAACAGATGTGGCAGCCAAAATGAAGAGTCAAAGGGCTTATCAAAGGCTGATGAATGTCAAGAAGATGAAGTTGTGCACACCTTGCAGGATAATGCCACTGTTGGTGGTTCGATGAATACTGCCTTGACTTCAACCATTTTCACACATCTAAATCTGATCAAACGATTTTCAACCACTCTCAAGTTCGATGATGCCGCTGACGATACTCTGCCAACAACTACTCCTGATCCCCTGACACCTGAAATTGTCGCTGAACCTTTGACACATGAAAGACTTACGTCCGACATTTCTGAATTCGATGGCTTCACTTCAACTGCCAACTCAACGCCGGAGATTTTAGGAATGAGAGGACGTATTAGCCAGGGAAAGAAAGCCACTTTAATATCGGACTATAAATTAGCAATGAAGTATGTCCGCAGTTTAAGGCGTGATGTTAGAATGGCCTATAAGACAATGAGAAAGGTTGGTACAGCAGATAACCTCAGACTTTGGCTTCAGTATCGTCTGTCTAATATCCCTGAGATCGATCGTCAACTCTTCAATAGAATTGACCAAACTGGTATCAGCTTGGAAATGATGTGGTACGGTAACCGGATCCCAGATGATTTTGATGAGACTATAGAAAGCTTACTCCAAGAAGTGCTGGATGTCTGCCAATGGCACTTATCAATTGTAAGCATGTTCAACGAAAAAGGTTACAACCATGAGACTATCACAAAGATGAATGCTGCCACCAGTAATCTTTCGTGGGCTGATAATTATGAGACGACTCAACGTCCGTCCATCAAGACACTGATCTTGAAAAATAAACACTTGGAGAGAGTTAAAGAAATGGACTATTAGGTCGATACCAGCATTTCGTCTTGTGCTTGGGAATCTCAGTCATTCCTCTGTGTTTCAATTCAACAAGCTCACTTTTTCTCAATTACAATCCAATTACTATTCACGTTCAACATCAACAAAGTGACTTGACGATCACCTTGGCAGCGGTTTCATTATCAAAATAAAATTTTAAAAAATCTTTATACTTAATATACTTGTTTTATCTTTTATCTCCAACGAGTACATAGCTATAGATCATACCTAAAAGGGTTGGAACTGAAGTTCTTTTAACCGGAGCTCCCACAAGTTGATGGTTACGCCAATATAGTTGTTTTTTCTCTAAGTCAAAAAATGGAATGGATGATTGAAGCCACAAGGGTTCACTGATCTCCACCAGAAAACCAACCGCAAGCTCCTGAAGTATGTTCCCTATTTACAAAGCGTAGTTTGAGATTCTACTACTAAACACAAATCTCTCTGCAAATTATAGAGGATTAAATATGCATAATATCCTTTTAAATATACTTAATCCGGAAGTACTCACAAGTTGTAAATCCAGCTAAGAAAATTATAGTAACTTGAAAGCTGCAAGCGGATAAGCTTCACATTATTTAATTATGACTTCAAATTCCCACCCGTAGACCTGTCTGTTTTCTAAATTGTACGATTAATGCAGAAAATAGCCAAATCCCCTAGATTTTACCTATGAATACTAGGGAAAGAATTTTTGAAACGCTAACTGAATAGACAGGGTTAATCACTGCTGAAATTATTTCAGCCTTGTTTGAAAGGCTGTATGCTACCCAGCGAGATCAGAGGAAACCTCTACGATGCATTTGGTATCATTTTTTAACCTGAAAACTTCCCCAGAAGGGTATAGTTCAGATTTATGAAGCTGTTCTCCAAAAATCTCTTAAAGTTGATGGGTCTCGTATGATAAAATAAATAGAATATTAGCCTCCGTCCACGCTTTATTAATGTTTTTCTTCAAGTCACTCTCCACAATTCTCATTGGGCTTTCATGAACTAAGCCGGAGGGACTTGTATAGATACAATCAGCACCATTTGAAAATAGTTGAGAGGCGAGCCAGACTTTGAAGGCGATATGAAAAGATTTCCAAGTCTACACGAACATGTGTGGAAGGATGAAAGGGAAAAATACCTCTGAGAATGAAAAACATGATATTTAAGAACCATAATGGTATAATTAGTTATTGAAATCATTGCAACTTGTGAAATAGCTAACTTAATGGATTATCCTATCAAAAAAATGAGCTTCGAATATAATATTAAACTTGAAAAGGCAATTGTTTTAACTACAATGAATAAATTTTGGTTCCGGCCATACATTGCAGTAAGCTCTATAAAATATATATCTAAATATATAATTTCTTTTGAAAGAACAATATTATTTAGGTAAAGACTATAAACTAAAACGAAAATCATTAACAAGCAAAACTTGAACTGTACGAAATTGGATTTTTTTGGTTTTTGTGTCATTTTAAATATTTTCATACTACATCGAAGAGAGGAATTTCTGCTTCTAATATTGGAGGGTTGGCCGAGTGGTCTAAGGCGGCAGACTTAAGTTCTGTTGGACGGTGTCCGCGCGAGTTCGAACCTCGCACCCTTCATTATTTTTAATTTACTTTTCCTTGTCTTTTTATCAAATCCTACCAGCAACGTACATGATCTGATCATATAATTTAGCATTAAAGGGAGAGGTGGGGCTATTCTAAGAAAATTATATAGTTTATTCATCATCAACTTTCAAGTCATCCCCAGTCAAGTAGAATGGCTCTGGCAAAGGCGCTTCATTAACATTCAACTGTCTGATAGTCTTAATGAACTCGCACTTTTCCTTTGGCTCACTGTCCTTCAAAACAATAATGCCTGTGTTACCCCTTAACTTTCTAACTGGCGCATATCTGGAATCCTTAGCAAAAGCAATAAAATTCGATTGCGCTGGGAGAACTCTCGACATGTTTTCGATCGAATAAGGAGTTTTGGAATAACGAATTTTTAAAGGTTCATCGCTCAGGACTACATCCTCCTTCTCCTTGTTCTTCTCTTTGTCACTCTCAGCTTCCGTATCATTACCCTTTGCTTTCTTGTCTTCCCTATCAACTTCAGCCTTCACAGCTGGCTTCACTTTTTCATCAACATCCATTTTGCCATCGCCCTTTGTTGACTTCTTCTTAGCTCTAGCCTTGGCTTTTGCAGTTGTAGATAACACTGCTGTGGCAATTTTATCAGGCTGCTTTTCCTTTGATTCTTCAACTTTTGGAGGGTATTGGAAAAACTCTGGCTTTGTATGACACAAAATATCGAACTTAGGAACCCTCAAGTCAGATCCTCTTATACCAATAATTGAAGTTGGAGTGAATGAAAGCGACAAAAAGTGAACCAATGGGTACCAGTACCATGATTGACAGAATAAAGTCAATCCAACGATAGCTTTGTCATTCAATGTGTTCGTCTGAGAGTGTTCCAAACTTATTGTGACATTACGTCCACTTGCCTCAATAATTCCCAGAGATAATGTAGCGCCAAATTTGGCCAAACCATCTTCATGTTTGTTTCTAATAGTGTTGGCATACTTTGAAGTGAACTCCTTCAATTTAGGATATGTGACTTCGTTCTGTTGAATCAAAATCATAGAAGTGGCAACAAGGGCACCCTGCCTAACAAAATCAACAGCATCCTTAGTTAATGGTTCTAAAATTTTGAGAGCTGCTGGTAAGCATCTCCCAGCAGAAGAAATTCCCAAAGCCATGGCAGCACCATAACGAACGTGTGGATTATGCGATTGCGATAATAAATCAACGATTTGAGGAACTGAATTAGGGTCTCTGATTAAAATGAAACCTAAACCTAGAACCGAAGCTCTTCTGACATTATCAGAAGGATCAGAAACAGCACAGTGTAATAATCTCTTAATGGCGCTATTTCTTCCTGTCCCTGCATATGCCATAGCAACAGCAAATGCACCACCATACCTCAAAATACTGTTCTCTTGATCCAACAAAGTAGAAATTATAGAATCAGCCTTCTCCTGTCTACCGTAGTTCAAGAAGGCAATGGCAATAGCCAATCCCCTAATAATATTCTCATGTTGTGTTTCTTGAGCATAGTTAAGCAATTCATCAATGGCTTCTTCATCGCCAGAGCCTAACTTCACCAAACCAATTGCTAATGCTGCAGCTTGGCCTGAAATAGCTGAATCAGAGTATAATACCACCTTCAAAGTCCTAAACAATTCATCGTTATTGGTACCCATGCCAGCAACACCTGCACCCAAGCATGCTCCATGCAACATAACATCAGTATCATTATTTCCCGCAGAATTACCATGCTCATCAATGAACAGTCTCAAATAATCAATAATTTCATTTCCATGTCCAGTGTAAATCAAACCCAAAGCGAAAAGAGAACCACCCTTCGTATAAGTTGAACCTGACGAGGATCCAGGTAAGTAAGGCTTTAATATATTACGCCCCTGGCTCAAGTTCCCCATATGGATAACACCTAAAGCTGCAGTAGCAGAAAATTTAGACCAGTTTGTAGCCTTTCCTAACCATTCCAAATTCTTTCTGAAAAAAGAGTCGTCTGTTGTTCCAGCATGCATAAACGCATTCATGAAAGTAACTGCAGAATGATGAAGTGACAGTTTCCCATCCAACAAATTTTTGGTTTTGTTCAAAATAGAAATATCAGTGTTATTGTGGTTGTGTAGGAAAGTTATTTCCAAATCGCAGGTAGGAACACCACTCAAAATATACAATAACTTTGACTTCATTTGAATATATTCAAGGTTGTCTTCGTCATCATTCCTCTTCAACTCATTGATCACGTTGAGAATCAACTCCTGTGAGGCTGTGTTGACTAAATCAAACCCACTTTGAAAGACAATCAACTTTTCCTTTTCTGCCAATAACTTCTTAAAGATTTTAGTAGCCCATTCGGAATCGTTTAATTGAACAATGATCTTGAAGATGGTGAAATAGTCGATGTTGGACTTCAAGCGCAACAAAAGTCCAATCAAAGCGTTCAACACACGAGCTCTGAAGGTCAAGTCAACAACGACGGAATTTGTGGCTTGCAAGACATAGCTGATCAAATTCAGGGCCTGTTCCTCATTCTGCTCTATCTGATCAGACAAGATTGATTCTACCAACTCCAAGCGATAACTTTCCAAAGCAATTCCCAACGCCAACTTCAACTCCCCACTTTGGATGCATCTCTTCAACATCTTTTCGAAGATGGAGGTCAATTGCGGATCTATGTCAACTACTTCTCCCAAAAACCGCTTGTGGGACAAAGATGTGTACAAGTTGATGCACTGCGACACAATGGTTTCGATAAACTGAGATTGCTCATCAATATTGAATTCATCGCCAGCGAAAAGAGAATACTTAACTGAGGCGTCAAAATCTCCCAAGTTGTAGTACACCTTGGAAATAATCAACGCAGCCAACTGTCTCTTTTCAAAAGATGCATCTTCGTAAAGCTCCTCCAAATCGGTAATGTTGTTGGCAATTTCCGACCACAACTGATCCACAACTTCGTTTAACGTTTTCAACGCATATACTTTCAAGCTCGCATCAGATTCTCCAAGTAACGCAAGATAAGGAGCGGCTGATACCAACGCCATGATCGATTATTCGTGCCTATCTAAGTAGATGTATATATACTTCGATCGCCAAAAGATCACTTCCAATTCCTATATATTTCTATAGAATCAGAATGTAAGTTAAGATCATAATTGTTGCCACTGTTCACTTGATTTCAACGTTGGGTTGAGAAAGTCAGCGGCGCGCTTCCATTAGCCGTTACCCGGAACTCAGACATTCCTATATATAATGCATTTGATATAGTACCAAAAAGTTATACAATTAAAGGCAGAAGTTTTCACTGGTCAAAATATGTACTATCCTAGGAACAAGTAATGTCTAAAATCAATTATATGTATTAAATGAAGGTAAGCCTGCTTTCTAAAAACAAGCATCTAATGTATCCGCAAGGGATTGAAGAAAAGAAACAATACTATGTCTTGATGTACCATACCAACTAATGGCACTTTTTATAAAAACAATATTAGTAGCATACTTAGTACAACAATCTGGTGGCAATACGGTAAGGAGTCTGTTCCAATTGCTCGTAAATGGACTTGATGTCAGCGTGGTCTACATCACTGATATCAGCCATCAAGTAGGCAACATCACCTCTTGAATCAGTGAACTGCTTTTCGATATTGTGGTTGGACAAAATGTTGTTGACGGTCTTCAACACACCAGGAACGTTCTGATGGATGTAGAGGACTCTGACAATGTTTTCTTGGTCCAAGTCCAAGGCTCTCAAGGACACCTCTGGGAAGTTGACAGCACCAGTCGAGGAACCTTCGTTGATGTACTTGGTCAAAGCAGTACTAACTTCAACACCAATGGCAGATTGAGCTTCTTCAGTGGAACCACCAATGTGAGGGGTCAAGATGACGTTTCTCAAAGAGCACAACTCACTGGCCCATTCGTTCAATTGGTCGTTGAATAAGTCTTCACCGTTCTTAGCTGGTTCGTGAGGGAACACATCAATAGCAGCACCAGCGATCTTACCAGCCTTCATAGCTTGGACCAAGGCAGGAATGTCCACAACAGTACCTCTGGAGGCGTTGATGACGTAGGCACCGTCCTTCATAGCAGCGAATTGAGGAGCACTCAATAAGTTCTTGGTTTCTGGAGTTTCTGGAACGTGCAAAGTGACGAAATCAGCCAATCTCAACAACTCATTCAAGGATTCAACTTGCTTGGAGTTACCCAAGGACATAATCATGTTGATATCGTAGTAAACAACGTTCATACCCATGGATTCAGCCAACACAGACAATTGAGAACCAATGTGACCGTAACCAACAATACCCAAAGTCTTTCCTCTGATTTCCCAACACTTGGCACTAACCTTATTCCAAGTACCGGTGTGCAATTCGATGGATCTGTCACCCAACTGTCTGGACAAGGTGATGATTTCAGCAATGACTAATTCAGCCACAGATCTAGAGTTGGAGAATGGAGAGTTGAACACAGCAATACCAGACTTAGCAGCAAACTCCAAGTTAACCTGGTTGGTACCAATACAGAAACAACCAATGACAACCAAGTTCTTAGCCGCTCTCAAAACCTTTTCAGTCAATCTGGTCTTGGATCTGATACCAATGGCATGGACATGTGCGATCTTCTCAATCAATTCTTCTTCGGGCAAAGAAGACTTGTAGAATTCAACCTGGTAACCCTGCTGGTTGAAGACGTCAATGGCAGTGTGGTTGACATTTTCCAACAACAAGATCTTTATGTCACCGGTAGAGAAGGGCTTCAAGGCCTTCTTATTCTGGGAAAACTGGGTGAGATAAGATTGAGCAGTGGGGGAAGTAGAAACAGCATTAGGAGAAGAGTCAGAGATACTCATGGCCCTTTGGAAAGTTTGGGCAATCTGCTGTGGGGAAGCCATGTTGCGGAGAATGGATATAGTCTTGGATTTGTCTCACTATACTACTACCGTAGAATATGGGTGGTAAAAGTATTACAAGATTCCGGTTTGGTTGATAATGTGAATCAATCAGGTATATATATATGGAAAATTGTTCCAACTACTACAAGGTTCATTTTTCACGTGACATGGTCCCATCAGTCAATTTCCCACTATAAAATAGTAAATTAACTAACTGGGGCTCTACTAAAATCGTTCAAGGGACACTATGGGAAAATTTTTCAAATGTGACTAATTGCGTCGTGTCTGTAATAACATGCGTTAATAAAAGTGTATCTACCTAGAGGACAGGTAAACACTGAGTAGGGGAAACCCTTTTAAGTGAGTGATATCTAAGGCAATGGTGATGTTTCGGCGATAGTGTGGATAGTGACAGTCTCTTTATCTGGGGGATAGCCTGTAAAAGGAATAGTCGGTGATTGCATGGAGACCCGAGTCAGTCTTGACTCGGACCACCGTTTTCCCTCCTCGTTTTTCCAAAAAAAAAAATAAAAAATAACTGAATATGGGAATTGACTGCGCTACCGTGAAATCTTTCTTATTCGCATGCATTGTTTCTTAAGTCCATTTCATTCAGAAACTATGACCATCCAACGCTGTATTTGTTAAATGTGTGTCATTGCGTCAACCTGTAGAGCGTTCAAAGACACCTAAACTGGGGTTTCCACGCCTTCCTGTTTGGATTTCACAAGGTATTGGTGACAAGTCAATGACGAAGTATACTTCATACAAATAAATGGTCATCTAGAATTACCGATCCAACTACATGAATTTCTAATCCAGTTTCAGAGAGTCCACTTCTAAGAATTCTATATGTTTTATCCCTTTTTTGTATCAAACTCACCACAAGATGTGATCTAGCCTATTCAATCCCATCATGACATTAAATCTGAAAAGGTTCCTGCTGATGATATCTCTCACGATTGAGTATGGTTGAGAGTTTAAAATGCTACGTCTTCACAGTGGAATTAAAGCCTCAGCTTCAAGCATTGGTGGGTTGTTGCAATGGTCTTCTTCTGCTAGTTCCTGAGGATTTGGCTTTTTTGGAGAATCACAATTCTCTTATTCTCTTGCTGTAGTATTGATTTAATGCAGCTTACCTCTTGAGTGATCGATATGGGTTTCTTCTAGAGTAGTTAATGTAGCTTGTGCTAATGGCACTGGTATGTAATTTATGGGTCACAATTAATTAACCATGTACCAATTCATTGTGTATAGTCTATGAGTTGTTTATCTTGCAGCAAAACTATTCTCGATTTGATTTATTCGTTCCTGACCCTTCTAAAAGTGCTGTAAGTAGAGACGTGCATGAATGGTAAGAAGAACAGGGTGTTCAAGTTCATAGTTCGAAATGTACTACGAATAATAAATAGCAAAAAAAATATGTAGCGAAGCCTTAACAAATTTTGAACCTTACTTATTTAAAGTTGTAGTACGCTATTTGCCACATGTGCTGGAGAGAAAAGACGCAAGAGAATTATTTCCAAGAGGCAAACTAATGTACCAATTGCTTATTCTGATGACTCTGCGTGTAAATCATCACCGGTAAAGGGGAAATTGGACTTAAACCATACAATAAGAATGGCATATAAGATATACTCGGTGCTACCACTTAGATCAAATGACGACGTATTTTGGAGTAGATCTATTGATGGAGTTAATTAGATGCCTAATAAACTCTTTATACCTCATCGCCGAAATCTAGAAGGACAGAATAGCATAGTAATGGCAGCAAGCCCTCCATCTCCGAGTGCAACTATCTCGGTGATGGACGACAAGGAGGGGAAAGAGGCAGCTCAAACAGTTAAAGTGGTATGTCGTTTTCGACCCCCTGTACTCGAAAGAGAAAGTCATGACGACGTGATTGCAACGGTTGTTGATAGCAGGACTGTCAACTTGAGTGCGCCCCTGACCGGTGCACCATACGTATATACATTTGACCATGTTTTTGGGCCTGAATCCTCACAGTCGCAGATTTATAATTATTGTCTCTCAGGGCCAATTGAGGACTTCTTTAGTGGCTACAATGGCACTGTGTTGGTCTATGGGCAAACTGGGCTGGGGAAGACTTACACTATGATGGGTCCCATTATAGGTATCGATGATGGCAATTTTGAAGATTCTGGTATCATTCCGCGTGTCAGCAGTGAGATATTCCGCAAAATCAACGACGCTAGTTCAGTACTAGAATTCGAGGTAAGTGTCTCTTACTATGAGATATATTTGGAGGAAATACGAGACTTGCTTGTGACAGGCCAAGCTAAGGGTATTTCCGGCAAAATAACAATTCATGAGGATAAAGTAGAAGGAGTTCATTTAAAGGGGATCAGCCACGCTTTCGTTTCCAACGCACAAGAGATGCAGATGGTGTTATTGACCGGGTCACGGAATAGGGCTGTTGGTTCTACATTGATGAATGATGAGTCGTCGCGTTCACATGTGATATTTCAAATTAACTTGACCCAGAGGGACACCGCCAATGGGGTGTTGAAACGACTGCACTTATTTTTAGTAGATTTAGCGGGTCTGGAAAAGATTGGGAAAACAGGTGCTGTGCACGGACTCACATTAGAGGAGACAAAACGGATAAACCAGTCACTCAGTGCCTTGGGAAATGTGATCAATGCGCTTACTGATGGTAAGGCTACACATGTGCCCTACCGAGACTCTAAGCTCACACGAATTCTCCAGGAATCGTTAGGAGGAAACAGCCGAACTCATTTGATAATAAACTGCGCTCCAACTAGGTACAACGAGCAAGAGACACTTTCAACACTACGATTTGGTTCTAGAGCCAAGTCAATAAAGAATCATGCCCAGATTAACACTGAGTTGAGTCACCAGGCTTTGAAAGCTAAAGTTGAGCAACTTGAACGAGTGATTGAGCAAAATCAAAAGCAAATACACCGGCTCGAAGCCGAATTGGAGTTAAACAGAATCACGGGTGATACCGATGTGCCTATCACTCCTAAGAAAAGTGGAGCCGACACAAGTTCAAGCACATCTATTGGATCTGGATCTAGACTTAGTGCTAATCGATATTCTCGGATTCCTGTGGCTATTGCCTCTCCTACTCTAGGCAAGGTACGCGATCGCGAGAATGTAGAGGGTGAGCTTGGCCGTCGGGACGCTAAGATTCGCCTGTTAGAAACGACTATTCTAGAGATGAAGATGGCCAACTTGACTGCTGCCCATGAGGAGGAACTGAAACTTTTCCAGCTTGAACGTACCCTACAACGACTCCACACCAAGCTTGCCGATGTGGAGACTATCAATGTCAATTTACGTAAGCATTTGATCGCTAGTGAACGTCATTTGGAGTATCGCGATGCTCGCATTCATCGATTGAAGATGATGTTGAATGAGCAACAAGTGGCAGCTTACCGCGAATCGCGTAATTTTGAAGCCAAATTGGCTGACATAAAGGGTAAGGTCCTGTTAGGTACACTGGGAAACAGCGAGTTGGCTGTCACGGAAGAAGAACAGGCAATTGCAAGAGAAAGTGTGCAAGGCAAAGAAGACGACAATAACGCTGATATTGCCAAATCTAAAATGTGCACCCCAGTTGAAAATGATCGCCAAGAGAGAATAGAAGTGTCAGATCAGCGCACAGTGGAGCAGTTCTTAAATCTGCCCACACAATCACGTCTGGGGTTCCTGCCCAAGATGGGCTTAAACTTGCGAATAGTCAAACCATTGCGTGGAGGGAGTAGCCTGGGGGGAGCTATCCTGCGTCGTTCGCTGCAGTTGTTAGAAGATGGATTCGAGACCGACTTTCTTGAGTAGTGAAGTCTGGTATGTTGGTGGTAAACTGAATGGTTGGTATCCCTGATGAGACTATAGCGTCATGCATGGTATGAGAAGGTTCCATACAAACATGCTGTAATCATAAGGTGCACTGCAGAAACGGCAGATTCATTGTTGGCAAGTAGTACAAAGCTGAAAGCGGGGGAGGGGTGGTTTTCTGAGATTTAGACACCGTTATGTTTGGTGGCAATGGGTGGAAAATTTAAGAGAGAGTATATAGGCAATCTTAGTGACCGCATGACATGGAATGGCATTTATAGCGGAGTGCTTGTGTTTAATTGTAGGAATTTGGCATACGTATGAACTTAGTTTGGGGTACTTCAACGCTCCAAGATGCCAGTCACAAAGTGCAACAGCAAGCAAGCGTTGTGACCAGCTCGAGTGGCGGGGTGTAATTTCCTTAATTAAATTTTTGCCATGACAGGAAGTAGAATCTCTGCGAAGAAAAAAACCATTAATAATGCTTGTTGGTCATTGGCACATGCAGTTTCCACCTATACTTTGTGCCCATGGGGCACTTTCCTTGAAGCAATTCTTATTTGCTTACAATAATAACTGTCATAGAAATTGGACCTTTCGTTTAGAAGAGTACCCCGTTAATGCAGTGCAAGTTGACCAGAGCCATGAAAAGTTATTTGAATTGCATTGTAACATGACTGTAGCAAAGTAGTGCACCTGTGTTTTCATATTATAGAAGTATATTTATGCGATTCTTCCTTCAAAATTCATGTGCTATCGTTATTATTACTTCGATACCAAGCTAGTCCAATCTGTATCACCTGGTGAAATGCATAGCCACCTTTCATTAATACATTTCATTATTCTTGGATATGTAAAGTGGTGCACCTTCCTGTATATCACTTTCTTACACCCATTAATGTTTAACCCAAATTATACACAATTGTGAAACAGAATTAAACCGTAATTTGGTGTAAAAATAGTATGGATAATGTATCTCAACCATTTCATCTACTTTTAACGATATGAAGGTGTGTATGTATATATATATATATAATCAAGTAATATCAGTGTCTACCCTAAGCCTTATCTGCACACTCTACAACTAAATCATTTATTAATCACTCCTCAAAATAGAATATAATATTGAGGTCCCAAGATTTTCTGTGCTACCAAATAAGAAACGTGAGATCAAATCAGTCACTGGTAGAAAAATCCAACAAAGCCAATTCCTGATAACGATTGATACCGAGAAATCCAATTAGTTACCCTTATTTCCACCTCAAAATTTGCTTGCTACTGTTGCATGTTTAACTAGTGCGCTGTGTTGCGCTGTACCGGCACGAACTATTCAATTTTTTTTTGGCCTGGTTGTAATTCCTTTCGAATACAACTTCTTTTTCTAGAGTACCTCGTATCCATTTATCACACAGCCGAACAATAAATAAAGCAAAATAAACTCAAATTCTGGCCAACAAAAATCAACCTTCTCCAAATACATTATGTATCCGAGAGGCTTTTCCTTTGATAAATTCCGAAACAAAGTCAAAGGTCGAAGGGCCAGTGAACCTGGGGGATCGGTTTCCTCTCCAAATTCATCCCCTCGACCCTCCCACGATTCTGTCCGAGGAATTCCTATGCCGCATTTTGGCAATAGGAGCCGGTCTCCCGCTTCGTCACGTTGTCGCACTCTGGAGGATGGTGCACTTATGTCCTCGCCTACGGTGGTGATAGTTAATGATGCAAACGCCGCGGCCAGTAGAATGAGAGCACTGAGTTTATCGCTGTTAGGGGTAAACAACTCGGTCGGAACAGGTTCTGGTTCTGGTTCTGGTTCTGGTTCTGGTTCTGGTTCTACAACCACAGGAACTTTCAATCTCCATATGAGTTCTCGCTCTCGTTCACGCAGTAATTCAAATCCTCGAACACTAAGATCATCCTTGTCTACACGCAAGACTAGTAAAGAACTCGCACGACATGAAGCAAATATGGTGGTTCAGAAAAAGCTTAACTTATTGCTCCAAGATTTGGGTATCCACTCGCCCATCCCGCTAAAAACTACCCAAAATAACGTGAACGGTTCCTCCGCCAAAAACTTCATTATACACATAGCCAACTCCAATGATGTCATCTACTTACCTCCTGCACTCCACTCTTCCTCAACATATGATGATTTCGACAGCGGGATGGGGATCCCTGTTGATGGGGTCAACGACAGCAATGCTCGATCACACAATAGCTCAGATCCGTTTTCAGAAAACTCGTCCTTGTCTGAAGAAGATAATTTGGCAGAAGATAACACTGCGCACCTTAAGGAGGACGAAACAGCAAATGTGCCCAAACACCTTAAGCACCAGTTGAAATCTGTCCAATCACGCAACTTTCTATCAACAAAAATCGAACTGTCAAACCACATACCTCATACATTTGCTGCGGTTGTTGAGCTTGAAAAAGACGAATATCTGATGAAAGAAGTGAAAATCACTTTCTCATCACAGACAAATGTTAGCTGGCCTCTGGGAGATTCCTTCAATCGAAGCTTCAATCGTGAGAAGTTTTCTATTGGCAATATGGAATGGAATTTCCCCAGTTTACATGCTGCAGACTATTTCATCAGCTCTTCAAATTCGCTTAACAGCAAATGCAAACAGTTATCACCAGAGGAACTAGCATGGCGTACTCGTACCTATCAATTATCAATTTCTGGTAGTTATTCTCTGGCCACTGAAAAGTGTGGATGTGAAAATAGTGGCACTCCCTCGTCTTCTACAGGACATCATTTCCCCCATGAATTTATGAAAGATATCCATGATTACGTTAATTTCGACGGTATTCATTCAGGACTGGAACATAGTGGTCATCACAGCAATGACGAAAGTTCTACCTTCAAGGCTGGTCTTTATGTCTTTATTTTGCCCATAATAATCCCTTACGATATCCCACCAACAATCAATTCAATTAACGGCTACTTGAACCATTTCATCACTATTAATGTCCAAAAACTAAGCGATAAGTTGAATAGGAAAACCAGTATCTATGCACAGTACAACGTACCAATGATCCGAACACCACCTTCCTTGGGGGACACCGTTGCTGATAAACCCATCTATGTTAATCGTGTCTGGAACGACTCGCTCCATTACATCATTACATTTCCCAAGAAGTACGTTAGTTTGGGATGCGAACATGCAATCAATGTCAAGTTAATACCGCTTGTGAAAGATGTTGTTATCAAGCGTATTAAATTCAATGTGTTGGAACGCATCACATATGTGTCAAAGAACTTAGCTCGTGAATATGATTATGATCTGGAAGATCCTTTTAATTTAAGGCCGCCCAGTGAATCGAATCGGAAAAGAGAGCGTGTGATACCTGTATGCGAGTTGAAGACGAAGCACAAGTACAATAACAGTTTCGTTGAGCCATACAAGGAAGAAATAATTAAATGTCCAGATAATAATCTCTTATTCAGTTGTTATGAAGAGGAGGATCCGACTGCTTTCAACTCTCCGTTTATTGCTACTCCATTAGATATCAACGTGGCATTACCTTTCCTAACAACGAAGCTTGATAAGCTCGTTTTGTCGTCCTCTGTTCCTGAGCCAATTCCAAGACCCCCGGCTCTGATGATTTCACGAAAGGCTAGTATTGTGGATCCGATTTCAAACTCACCTTCTTCTCCTTATATTGGTGCTTTAGAAACTAATATTGTTCATGATGGAATAGAAGAAGATGATCCTGTTGAATTTCTCAAGGTTGACTCAGTGTCACTACTTGGAAATGAAGAACTGATAATACGGAATAACTTAAAAGATGGCTATACCCTCCTTTCGAAGGCTCTTTATCCGGATTCCAATTATCGCCATATCAAAATAAGTCATCGGTTGCAAGTATGTTTCCGGATAAGTAAACCTGATCCTAAGGATGGCTACAAAATGCATCATTATGAGGTTGTAGTTGATACTCCTCTTATTCTTTTAAGTGCCAAATGCAATGATGTATCTACACAGTTACCGAAGTACGCCGAGATAATCAATTCCAACATGTCTGAATCTTCTTTAGCTATCAATGATTCGATTCCAATGTTCCGCACACCAAACTATTTAGGAAATGGGGTTTCAATTCGTCCCATTGTGATTAATGACGATAATTCTATTGACACGTGTGACGACAAGTTGCCCACTTTTGAAGAGGCCATATCCCTGTCAACAACACCAATAATGCGCACATTTTCCGTTGCCGAAGACCCCTTAAGTCGAATTCCTAGTATTTCACTTCCTAATGGCATTGATGTCCCGCTTGGACCGGCTCCAGCTTATCTGGACCTCAATGAATTGGTGACCTCTGACGTACCACCTGATTTCAATATGAATAATGGAGAATCTTACTCCAATGGCCATGTTACCATTAAGGATACTTTAGCCAATTCGTTCAGGCAGAACCTTGGAAACGTTTCTGGAATTGCTAAGCGAATTTCGGAGACGCCATCTTTGTGCCTGGAACGGCGATCAGGATCTGGTGTAGCCAATGATGATCTGGAATCATCTTTGGGACAGTACCAGGCGAGCACCAGTGTAAAACTGGCGCCTGCGGAATATTGTGTTGGAGGAGAGTCTAGTATCGAAAGCAAAAAAGAAACTAGAGAGGCTGCAGAAAGTAGTAGTGGTGGTGGTGGTGATAGCGACTCTTACACCGATCAAACGACGCAATCTACTGAGGGACCAATGGCTAACAATGACACCATACTGTCCTTTCTGGTTGTTGAAGAGGGAAGCAAGCAACTATCATCGCTGAGTCCTCCCCCGATTCGTCTGGAATATTCTGATGCTGCAACTCCTAAAAAGCCTACTTGTTCCTGCGACGTTAATTCCGAAAGTGACAAAGATGTTCCTGATGTTCCTGACAATGACTATACTCTGCTGTTGCCTTTGCTTGAAAATTGCAGCACCGACAATATCAAGAGCATTTTGGAATCAATCACTGACCAAATTTCAATTAGCCAAGCACAGGATGTGTACCATCCTGTGTGAGCGACTCATTTCTGTATGTTACTAGAAACAGCTTTGTCTAGATAACACTTGATTGTAACCATCACTGTATAGTAGTTTATATGTTCCTGGGGAACAGTGATATTAATATATTAAAATTAGTGAACCGTCGGTAACAGAATTTAGTTTCATTGCAAGACTTTCAAAGAGAGAACTTGAACGACAAACTAGCGAAAAGAGAGTACGATTTCGAATAACAACTTGTAAATACCTTCAAGACCGTTTATGTTGGAAGTATTGAAAGTCAGTACTAGCTTCCGTGAAGAATTGAAGAATTTCTAAAGGTTTTAGGGAGTAGTACGTAAAATGAACAATTTAATTAGTAAAGATTAGGGTACTCCTGTGTTATGTTTATTACTGCGAAATCTAAAACTAGAATTCAGAGCATTTACTGCATTCATTTATAGCGAAAAATAAGAACAAACTATTCTGCGATGCAATACAATTCACCATCTAGTATAAACGACATTCTGTTATGTCAACATCTATTGAAACGGTGTACATTAACCACCTTGAGGAGAAGGTACCCATTTCCAAGTTGAAGAAATCGATTCGACGGGTTTTTGGCAAATGCGGAACAATTGTTAACATCCAAGCCAACAGGAGCTTCAAAAGAAGGGGCCAGGCATTTGTCACGTACTCTTCAACAGAAGAGTCCACAGCAGCTGTTAAGCAGTTCCAGGGCTTTCGATTATTCAAGAATCCCGTCAACGTGGGCTATGCCCATTCAACTTCTGACAAAGTGCTCAAAATTCGTGGTGAAATTGATAAACTAAATGAACGCAAACGGATACGAAAGAAGAAAGCTGCATCTGCACAACGACAGCGGAAATCAGCAAGAGTACCGGAAATACTGCTGGTCACTCCTTCTTCTCTGGCAAAACCAGAGGGCATTAATGTGGCTGAATGGAAACTGTTGCCTCCACATAATGTACTCTTGCTACAGGCAATTGTAATGCAGCATTCGACGGAGAGTCTTGAAAAGGTGTTTGAGAGCTATAGCGGGTTGATTGGCGTCCGGTACGTCGCTGCCCGGCGGTTGGCATTCATTGAGTTTGACTCGGAGCTGAATGCTACCATGTGTTTGGATAGTATTGGAGATGGCACAATCAGATCTAGTTTTGGTGCTGGGTCGCTTCTTTCGTATGCTAGGAAGTAAGATACGATATATTCTTGGTCTGGTATTGAACTAATTGTTTTTACAACATATGAAGGTTATAATTGTTGCAGGGGATTTTCATTTGTTGTTGCATGAGAAAGTGCTCTTTGAAGAAATGAGACTTTGTCAACTAATGATCATTCAATTATATTTGTCGTTGCATTGGAAATATTCAGTGTATGGGAAACATTCCTGACTGATAAAATGGTTGTAAGAAAAGTGAAAATTAGAGTATTATTCTTCATGTATATATTGGCACTAACCTCAACAATTACACTTGTATATTAGGTAAAAGTAACATAGGATATACTTTAATCCGTAACATTACAGTAAAGTAGAAGAGCGAATAAAACGTGGAACAAAGGATTGAAAGTATCTTTATTACACTATATCACCACTATCAAATAGATAACAGATACAGTAATCTTACTAGCATTAACTAAACCCCTAATTGGTATTGTCATAATAGATAGGCTGATATTTGGAAGGCGGATATTTGGAAAATAAGCAACGCATCTTTTTCACCCATACTAAATACGCCTTCAACATTAATTCGCTACAACATTAACTGCAAATATTTTCAATTCAATATTATATCATAATAATGCACTCTAGTCCTCTGCTAGTCTATCGTGCCTATCTACTGACAACTAGTACCAGCCATATACTAGAATCCTATATTGCCCCACAACTCTACTACTCTCTACGTTTTTCTGTACGAAATCCTCGTTCCCAAATGGCACCATACGACCAGTCGTGTACACCAAGCATGATAATAGGAATGGTGATTCAGGAGATGTCAGATGACAATATAGAGACTTCAGGTTAACTACTTCAGTCCCTCTGCCTGTAACGAATCGTTGTCTCACAATGAGCCATTCTTCCCTTCTGGTGTTAAGGCGTAATGCTAACATTGCAGTGGTGGGCGCTGGTGTCTCTGGCCTCTCCTTTGCCTACTTTCTATCCAAGCTCAGACCTGACGTCAACATCACAATATACGAGAAGAGCACCAGACCAGGTGGATGGATCTTAACAGAACAACAGCAAGCGGATGGTGTTGGGTACTTTGAAAAGGGACCTCGGACCCTCAGAGGTGTCAGACCTGGAACTTTGTTGATTGTGGATATCTTGCGTCGCATGGGACTTTCCAACCAAATAGAGGTGATTCATAAAACTTCACCAGTCAATAAAAAATACTTGCTCTACAAGGGGAACTTGGTTCAAACACCAGATTCTGTGATTTCTGCATTGAAGTTTGTGGAAACTGGTATTTTGAAAGGAGTACCATTGAATGTATTGAGAGAACCATTTAGACCCAGAGCAGACAAGGATGTAGACGAGTCGGTAGACTCCTTTTTTTCCAGGAGATTCGGAAACTCCAAATTGGTAGATAATATGATCAGTGCCATACTCTTTGGGATTTACTCTGGTGACGCTTCTAAGTTGAGTGTGCGATCGATATTTCCACAGTTGGTTCAGTTGGAAAAGGAGCACGGCTCTTTACTCAAAGGCTTGTACAGATCTATGAAAAAAGACACATCTGTCGAGGTTGCTGATCCTGAAATGGCAATTTTACATCGCTACGAGGCCTCAATGGCACCAGATGCTGATTTGAAGGGGTTAAAACTGAAGTTAAAAGAGTTTTCCATGTTGAAATTAAAAGACGGATTGCAGCTCCTCACAGATACCTTGGCTAATCACTTGGAAGCGCTTGATTGTGTTGCTATTAAATATGGTACCGAAATTACAGCCATTGACCCTAAAAACTTGACTATTACCACTGGAAAGGATTGCACAACAAAATACGATCATATCCGTTCTACAATTAGTACCAACGTCTTAGCACAGCTTATGAGACAGGATATGTTCAAGTTGGACTATACCAACGTATTTCTTGTCAACGTCTACTCTAAAGCTATCAAATTAATTAGTAATCATGGGTTTGGCTTTTTGGTTCCTCGAAGTTCCAGTAACCAGGAAATGCTTCTCGGCATGATCAACGATTCAGACATAGAACAGAACAGTTTTCCTTTATTTGGGGAACCCGAAACTTTGAAAGCAGAAACCAAGAAACCTGAAACTATGAAAAATGACTATAATAAGGTTACCTTTATGTTTGGTGGTCCCTATTACCAAAAATATGGAATACCCTCAGAAAGTATTCGGTTGTTGTCGGTTAAGCAATCTATAACCAAGCACTTGGGTGTTGACTTGTCGCAACATCATTTAATTGTCTTGAAGCCTGGTGAAGTGCTTAAGGAACCCATTGGTGACGAAGACATTGTAGTGTCGTATGCCTTACATAAGAATTGCATTCCTCAATATAATGTTGGCTACGAGGCTACCAAGAACCGTGTCAGAGCTTGGTTACATGATACTAGTGGTGGCAATTTTTCTCTCGGAGGAATGGCATTTGCCAAACAAGTGGGAGTACCTGATTGTGTGTTCAACGGGCTAGAGGATGCGCTAACTGTTTCAAAGGGTGATGAAAAGCAATGAAGAATTGATTGGGATACCATATATAGTTGAATGGCATAGATTGCAAGACCTCCAATCGAAAAAATGTACTTATAAGTAGTTTATATTGCATGATAGCTAACGAAATGAAAAAGCAATGTAAATAGGACTTGAAATAAACAATTAGACAAACAACTGTATGTTGTACAATTTTGCAATTTTTTTTAAAGAACAACCATATTCAGGTAAAATGCTTTAAGCCAACGCTATAAAGATCGTAAGCTAGTTACAGCCTTCTGGAGATTAGATAAAAATAAAAACCTGATTTCTTGCAGTACATGACTCAACATCCATAGCTTACTTGAACCTCAAGGCCAGCGCCTTTCACACACTCCAAGCCTTTTAATTTTGAAAGATTAATCATATCCAGGTAAAATCTTTAGTACGAAAAAGATTGTAAGTTAGTTACATTTTTTTGGAAAGAAGAAATAGTCAGGTAAAAACTATAATTTAATACTAAAAAGATTATACGCAAAGTTACAACCTTCTACAAATCTGCTTTAAATGAAACCAGATTACTATAAATATCTTTTTCTTGAAAGAACAATCATATTCAGGTAAAAACTATAAACTAATACGAAAAAGATTGTAGA